>JACXGI010000374.1:0-144782 GCA_016801175.1 Esox masquinongy
AATTACTGTTACTTTTTTAACTTAACTGCACTGTCGGGAGTAGGAAAACCAAGCATTTCATTGCCATAACTTGTTATTGCAAATGACAAATAAACCTTTTGAACTTTGAACTTGAATATTAATCTTCAGTAAATTCAAAAAGAGACAATAGGATTTGTGTGCTATTTAGTTTCTCTTTCCTTCCTAAAATAATGTAGATTTTCATTTTCGATTTACATTTGATGAATTACCCTACACAATAAGCAGAATCTCCTATTGAAAAACGGTAACCCATGTGATAAGTAGCCTATATCATTTGTATTGTGTTTCAATAATATCCTAATTAAGTTTCCATTCATCTGGGAGTATCGCGCATTTATCCATTGAGGTCATGCATTCAGCGAGGGGTGATTAGCGCCTGGGTACCATCGGATTAAGTCGGAAAACAGGGTAAAAAACAACAACAGGTAAATAGTCTCGCAATAGTTTTCAGTTGGTCAGTTTAGACGGAACAGAACAATGTAATGGAAAAGCCGAATTAGGAGAAGCCTTGGAAGGAGGAGAGTCTAGCTTTTAAAATGGCAGTTCTATTTTAATGACAAACTCAAACGCCAATTGGCATAGGCATTTGGCGGTTCTGGTGTTGAAGAGTTCTCAAAGGGACACGATTATGTATCCATAACAGACATGGAAACAATGGAACTCCGTTCGTGTGCTACTTGACTTGATTGACATGCAGCGCTCATCGGATTGTTTGCACTCAAGTGTCCAATCACAGTGTTCCAAGCATAAAACACTGCAGTCCAATGAGGACAACTCTATCAAATGGGTTAGGTCCCGCCCCATTGCATTTGGACGATGCACTACTTCACACCATCCAAATGAAATGTCTATCGCATTTGGACAACGCACAAGTTCGCACCATCCAAATGAAATGTCTGTTGCATTTGGACTGTGCTCAAGTTCACACCATCCAAATGAAATGTTTATTGCATTTGAACGACACAACATTTTACACCATCCAAATGAAAAGTCTATTGCATTTGGACGACGCACACGTTTACACCATCCAAATGAAATGTCTATTGCATTTGACCGACGTACAAGTTTACACCATCCAAATGAAAAGTCTATTGCATTTGGATGACGCACAAGTGCACACAATGCAAATGCAATGTGTATATATTTATTTATATATTTAATAATGAAATTATCCATTTAATAATATAATTATTGTAATTATAATGTCATTTTTTTTATAATTGTTTGCTTTCCTGCGCAATTCAAATGCAATGTAGGGGTGGTACTCTCAGTAAGATTGAGGTGTTCCCATTCCATTATGTCTGTGCACACTGAAAACACTAGGCATTTGACACTCTACATTACTCTGCAACCAGCAATACTGATCTATGATCATACTGATCACATATGAACATTCCAGATGTTGTCTTTTCATGTACATTCAATGTCCATTAGAATATTCCTATGTCTGTACCATTCATATGCATACTACACTCATATTGACTTTATAATATTCAATACTTCTACCCATATTCTTCATATTCCCAATCCTACTCTTTTACATTGTATATAATTGCTATATTTTTGCTATATTTTTTACTTTGTATATTTCTTAATTCTAACTACGTAAATGTTTGAACTTGAACTATGCTAGTTGAAAAACATAATAACCCAGAGGAATATCTGACTAGTAGTATTCGCGAGATTGCCAGGTTAACAGATACAGATGTTTTAGACAACATTTGCAGGGACAATAAACTTGGATGACAAGATATGAAACACTGGTCAATGTCATCTTACTTGATATTATGCCACGAAGAATATGACTGATAGTTTTTCTCCGTAAAACATACATGGCATTTTTCCAAAATCACAAAGCACATCTTGCTTTCTTTCTAAACAAACTAGCTTAATATATTGGGCTAGTTTTTGGAGTTGAAAGAGAACATTTGCAGTATTAAGCCCATTAAAATGTGTAGTTTCTAGGAGGCACCACAATTAGAGAAGGGGTGCATATGAACCTAATGCAGTAGGTTCAAGCATGCCTGTTCAGTTAGGCATCTTGCCTTGTCATCCAACATTGACCACTGACCTACAGTAGCAACCGGTCAATAGATGATAACGATATTTCAGTTGCACAACGCACTTGTTTTGGAAACCCTGCGCGCTTGTTTTGCCTGCATAAATGGTGACTAAAACGCAGTAATCCCGTAGCCCAACTCACGGAGAATAGAAAGGAAAAAGTGATTTCAGTAGGCTATCTCATCAGCGGCTACTCTGGATACAGCATGTCAGATTGCGTAGGCCAATGTCTACTTGTAGTCTGCCTGCTACATTAAGGCCGATTTCTTTTTTTTTTTGGGTGGGGGGTGTCGGGAGTAACACCTAGCGTCTGTATTTTATCTGCAACGAAAAAACATTGCTACAGTGAAATCTTCATCTTTATGGACGTTTACAAACGACTCTAACTTGTCAAGGCTTACACCTACTATTGAACTATAGAACGGTGCTCGCAGCAGGGCACAACCAAGACACAAACACTTCTCCGGTCCTCCACCTGATCATGCGGTTGCTGCGATGAAAGTAATTGAATACAGGCCACATGCAAACGAAATAGATTCTCTGGTTAATGAGTTCTCAAAGTGACCCAATTGTGTATCCATAACAGATAAGGAAACAATGGAACTTGTTTGTGTGCTACTTGATTGGCAGCGCTCATGGGATAGTTTGCACTCAAGTGTCCAATCACAGTGTTCCAAGCATAAACCACTGCAGTCCAATGAGGACAGCTCTATCAAATGGGTTAGGTTCCGCCCCATTGCATTTGGACGATGTATAACTTCACACCATCCAAATGAAATGTCTATTGCATTTGGACGACGCACAACTTCACACCATCCAAATGAAATGTCTATTGCATTTGGACGACGCACAACTTCACACCATCCAAATGAAATGTCTATTGTATTTGGAAAACACACAATTTTACAGCATCTAAATGAAATATTTATAGCATTTGGACTACGAAAAGCTTTCACACCATCCAAATGAAATGTTTGGGTTTTTTGGATGATGCACGAGTGTACACAATGCAAATGCAATGTGTATATATTTATTTACATTTTTAATAATGTATTTATAATGTATTTTTTTATTATTGTTTGCTTGTCTGCGCAATCCAAATGAAATATACGAGTGGGACATTCAGTTTGATTGAGGTGTTCCCATTCCATTACGTCCGTCCACACTGAACACACTTACTGGAAACTTGACACTACACTCCTTAAACAACCTGTAATAACCCAGAAGAATATGGCAAGTATTGGCTGGTTAACAGATACGGATCTTGTAGATGTTTTTAGGTACAATTTGTAGGCACCATGAACTTGTATGAAAATATATTAAATACTATTCAATTACATCCTACTTGATATTATGCCATGATACATTTGATTGATATTACATTCTCAGTAAAAAGTGCAAAGCAGTTTTCCAAAATCACAAAGCACAACATGCTCTTTTTCTAAACAAATGAATGTTCTAAATTGGGCTAGTTTTGGAATTTGAAAAAAAACAACATTTGCAGTATTAAGTCCATTCAAATGTATAGTTTCTAGGAGGTTACACAATTAGAGAAAGATATTGAGACAACATTGACCACTGACCAACAATAGCAACCAGGCGATAGATGTTAACAAACTTTCAGTTGCATGCCACACTTATTTTGGCAACCCTGCATGCTTGTGTTCCCTCCATAAATGGTGAAACAAACACAACATACCAGTAGCCCAACTCACGGAGAATAGAAATGAAAAAGCGATTTCAGTATCTCATTAGGGCCGCTCTGGATAAGGCATGTCAGATTGATTATGTCTATGCGTAGTCTGCCTGATACATTCAGGCCTATTCAGTTTTTGAATGGGTGTTGGGAGTAACGTTTTGTTATGATTGTTAAATCCGATTATAACAGGGAAATGGAAAACATGTCTTAAGTTGTGTCTGTTTTGTCCAGCCTGCCCGGACCTGGTCCCTATGTTTAACACCTTGCGTCTATTTATTCTATCGGCAACTAAAGAACATTGCTACGGTGAAATCTGTATTTTTCATACCTTGTAAAGGCTTACGCCTACTATTGACCTATAGATCGGTGCTGGAAGCCTGGCACAAACAAGACACACCCACTTTACTAGTCCTCCACCTGATTACGCGTTTGTCACAATGAAAGTAGCCTAACTGAAAACAGGCCACATGCTAACAACATAAATTCTCTGGGTAAATAGTTCTCAAAGCGACCCAATTCTGTTTCCATAACCACAACAGTGCACTGAAACTCGTTTGTGTGCTACATGATTGGCAACTTCATCAGATGGTTTCTTCTCAAGTGTCCAATCCCAGTGTTCCAAGCATAAAACTCAGTCCAATGTGGACAGCTCTATGAAATGGGTGAGGTCCCGCCCCATTGCATTTGGATGACGCACAACTTCACACCATCCAAATAAAATGTATATTTAATTTGGACGATGCATAAGTGTACACAATGCAAATGCAATGTGTATTTATTTATTTATATATTTAAGTATTTAATCATTTATTTATATATTTATTTATATATGTATTTATTTATATATTTATTTATTTATTGATTTCATATTATGGCACATTTAGTCCTCCATAGTGTTCATTATACAATAGTTTTATACAATTTTAAAAAGTTCAAATGGGTCGTTTGTTAGCGTTTATAATTGCAACACAATTCAAAGCAATTCTTTCAAATAAAATAACTTGCTCTTACTATGTAAACAGCCTACTCCGGCGCCGGAAACAGCAGATGTCTTCTGTGGCAGCCACAGATTTAAAATTGACAACACAACCGCTACGCCTCTAAAAGGTTACACCTCTTAACTTTGTCATTGGTTACACATCACCGTTACAATGATTAAAATTGTGATACAGATAAAGCTAAAATAATGACAAACTCATTCCCTTAAATACACTAGCCAGCATTTATTTTAATATTGCCATTAATCACTTCAAAACAACATTTAACACATAATACAGCATACAAAAATCGGAATTCATGACATGCTTCAAAACCCGGAAGTCTCGCATCCACGCACACTCGCGCACACACACTTGCTCATGTGAAAACTCACTCACACACACACACACACACACACACACACAGGTTTTTACAAACACTACAGTTCGTAAGTTTCATTGCCTGTTAAACAATTCTAATGTGTGGAAAACAATCCTGCGTTAATGCTCATTGTACATTTTAAGACCCGCTTACCAACGTTTTGTTTACCTGAAATAACATATCCTAAGCGGTCAGCAAATCAGCATTGTTCATGCAAATTTAAACTCAACTTTCTGGGTAAGTTTGTAACTTTTTGCCATATAATGCAACTCAAAAATTAATGCAGACTTAAAATTCCCATTTTGATTTCACAAATCATCATTGCTCATACATACATATGTACCAAAGTCAACATTTTTATTCTTAACAGTATTTTTACACCAACCGCGATATATTCAAACTAGCCATGATGTCTGATTCACCCAGGTTTGTTTTGTTACTTTACAATACTTTTAGGTTATGTTTTTGTTTGGTTTAGAGCTTGCTTTTGTTTTGAACATAGCCTATTCAGTTTGGTTTTTGTCCTTCGATTTTGAACGCAGCTTGTCCTTTTTTATTATTGTTTACACCTGTGTCTTGTTTGCCCCCTATTTAAGTTCCTTCCTCCTGTTTCTTGTTGGTCATTGTTGCTGTCGCTTGTTCCTGCCGTTTTGAGCCTTTTTTGTCTGTTTATTATAATAACTTTTTGTTTAAGCAACCTCTGCGCCTGTGTCCTGCTACCCCTGCCACATCATGACAAATACCAGCGTTGCCAACACGATGTATGTACCAAGTAGTGCAGGGAGAAATTAAGCTTTCCGAAACTAGAAGCCAACTGAAACAATGGCATCGAAAAACGGATTTACTGTTTCGAAACATTGCAGGCTGGCCAAATGTGTAATGGAACTGTAAGACTCCCAGAAAATAAACTGAGTAGTGTAGCGGGTGGCATGCGCTGGCATTGCGTATAGGCCAATACACTTAATAGTAAATTGATAAGTGAACAGTTAAGTAGAGCTAGATGCAGTATCTACTCATGGAACATTTCACAAATGTTTAGTTTACAATGTTAATAAATGAGTAGTAACATCTCAAGCGCAGCTGTGCGCGTGGTGAAAGATACGCACAAAGGTTCCTAAATTTGGAAATGCACATCGCATTGGAGCGTTTTCATGAGAGTGGTGTTTTTACATTCCATTTTTAAAGTGTGCTAGTGCTAGTGTACAGTGTTATACATGTTATTGCTTTATTTTTAGTTACGCTATATTTTTGCTTATATTTATCTTAATTATCGCTACGTAGTGGCGGGCGACATGTAACAAGCATTGTGCAGGATGACGCTGTGTTGTTCGGTGCATTTGACAAATTAAACTTGAAACTGAAACAGAAATGGAAATATCAGTTAAAGAAAACCAACAATGCAACAATATGACAATGCCAAGGATGTTACGGATGATGTCCTTAGATGCTTGACTATTAAAGTATATAACTATAGATTTATATGGTTATATTTTAATATTTGTAATTTGTGTATAAAGTTGGCCTATGTGCGCCAGTAGTATAGGCCGTATAAAATACTGATGCTGTATTGGTGGACTTCAATATATATGGGAACATTTACATGCTTATACGTTCATTTGTGTATGAATAGTTGTGAATGCAAGTTCTAGCCCAGTTTTTGCTCACAAATTGTGCACTTCACAAGGTTACATTTAACTTGAAAATGTTCCCACACAGTGGATCTTATTTTCTCCAAAATCCATTTCTCCAAATTAACTGAATCAATCTGATAGTAATGTTTGTCTCTCTCCTACTTCAAACAATTCTCGAAATCTGGCCATTTTAATTGGCTTTTGTTTCAGGGACTGGCATAGGAAATCGAAACTTGATTGAAACAGTATGACGTAACCGACACTTTGTTTGCTCAGATCACGTGACTTTGCCACTTTGAAACAAGATGTTTTGGCACCGCAGTGTCGCAAAAGTGTTTTGAAACCTGTTTCGGCAGCACCCATCACTATTGCTAGGGTGGATTACAAACCTTGTTTAAAACACGGGATTTTTATCAACCTGAATGTACTATGGTACGGTGGTGTATTGCTGCCCCGTGAAAAAAATTAAATAAGACAATTTTTTTTCTCACAGGAATTTCTTCAAAAAAGTCGAAATATTTAGAGAATAAAGTCAAAATATTATTTCAGGGTTTTTTGTGTCAATTAAGAACACATTCAAAAAGTTTTGTGATCGCTGTTCAGATACGACCGACAATAATCTTACACAGGTGAGTTTCGATCATTATCCGTGGCTTATATATAATACAATGACATTTCAGATGGAAGCCAATAATAAGTTGAAAAGCCTTAATCAACCTTTTACTGTAGGCAGATAAAATTTAAGTGGTAAGGTTCTAACGTTATCTGAACTGTAAGCTAATTAGGGAAACCACCATTGCCATCTGTCTAACTTACATTTGATTACTTGCAGGTTCTTTACTAAATATTTGCATACTTGCCTCGTATTTCCAGGCAGTTACAGTGTAATTTAGACAATATTCGGTTTAGCCTATAGGCCTACTTAGTTCTTTTTTTTTTACCACTACCAATGCTAACGTCTACCAATTTATACAGGACATGTGTGGCTATCTGTCTCTTTCTGCTCAGCGTGTAAGATGTCCTTTACCACCATATCGGATTTCCTATGCAACCGTGGGGTCACAGAAGTAATTTCAAAGCTGGAGGAACAAAAATGTGCGTTTGGCCTAATGGGTTGTGGTATGTACGGTGGGTTGATGGTTAATAAGATGATGCCCTAAAGCCACAAAAACTAGCCCCAAAAATGTCCACAGCAATGACGAATTTGCCATAGGGAGGTATCATTACATTGATGGCAGCAAAGATCCTCAGTAAGGAAATCATTCTTCTGTGAATCTGTAAGGCTTGAAATTTACCTTTTTAGCGTACACTCCTATATTAAGACTCACCACCTAGCTTTGTGATTAAAACCAGCCACATCAACTTTATTGTCATTGAACAGTACAACTACAGTACAACAGAATGCAGTATACAATGTATCAGTATATGAAGTACAATGTATCAGTAGTTATGAAGCCATGTAATGGAAGGTTTTTACCACTGCATTTTGTCATAGGGTTGTTTTGGGCCTTGTTTCTCAAATGGTCAGAAATAACAAGAAAATGCACAGATTTCTGTCATAAAGTAACTCATTGCCTTTACTGTGTGTGGACCGATCGTGCTTACTGTCGTGCGTAGTCACCCCCCAAAGGCCCATTCTGAGCCAGGAAAAACCCTGACATTGAAATGTTTCCTGTGTAGGCATATTTTAATTTAGCCATATTTGGGTTCCACTGAAGGCCACACTGGAAGATAAAGAGGTTACCTAAGGCTTGTCTGCTCAGAGAAGAACAGATTGTTCTGACCTGCTGCTATTGTTGCCTGTCATCGGAGTCTTATTTACAACTACTCATGTTTGCTTTTGAGGTAATGTTTTTTTTCACCAAGAAACCAAACTTCTCCCCAAATTCTGGCTAAGTATGAAATGTAGCCCAGAGACAGCCCTGAACAGGCTAACAAAAATGTTGATCATGCTTGAATAAATGAAACCCCATTAACTAAACTGGTTAAAAAAAAGAATTTTATTACAACATTGAAAGGGGGAGGGGAGTGAGTTTGAGGGACAGGAGTGTGGGATTGGGAGAGGCAGTCAGTTGCAGAGGTCGCATCCTGCTTCAGAGCATTTCACCCTCTTTTTATTAACTAAATAAAAGGATCTGACAAGGCCATGGTAGTCTATAGGACTGGACGATATGACCTAAAATCAAAATCACAATTAATTGAACATTTTACCTCAATTACGATTAATGAATGATTACTTTGATTTTTGTTTAGAAAAGAAAAAGAATAATAAAAAGTCATAAACACATTAGACATTATTATTTATGACAAACAAACACAGAATATAGCACCTAGTGACCACCCAGATATCCCCAATTAGATTATTGAATATTATAGCATTGTGTCTGTTAAGCTGATGTGCACTTACCCATTGCAAGGTGCAGCCTGTGTCCAAAACACTGAACTGTGCAGCTTTGACAACATTAGCACCATTGTAGCGTCGTTATTGCCGCGAGGTTCTCTTCCGTGAGTTCCCACGCAGAAAGCATATCTCTCAGGCCCTGTGCAAACATCTCTGATGTGTGATTGACTGGAAAATATGCCGTTTCAAGGCATCTGTTGCACAGCTTACATTCATTGTCAATGTAATGCAAAGTAAGGCTCAAGTATGGGTCCATCATCCTACTTGACCAGACATCAGATGTGGCTGCAAAGTGCTGAACAGACTTCAGTTCAGCAGCTATCTTTTTACCATGTTTTGTACATGTTGGGCAGTGCAGTTTAGGAAAAATATGGGCACGATGGCACAGTGTATCTTCTGTCGAGAGTTTTAACGAGGTGTATAAACCCCCTGTGCTCCACTGTAGCTAAGGGAGCCATATCCTTCCCGATGCAGTAACAAATGGCGTCAGTTATTTCCATCTTCTTGAATCCTTTTCATAATGTGTAGCATTTGTAAATGCTTGTGTTATCGACACCTGCTTTGTGGAGGCACTTGTTGCTGTGCGCTTGTCAGTCTCTTTTTTTGAGCCATGCACTGTTCATATTCGGTAACGTGGTTGTGCTCCAAGTGTGGAAACAGATTGGTGGTATTACCTTTGGTCGCTGAAACTGTTTTTCTGTGTTTACACTTGACTTGATTTTGTTAAGTGTCATCTTTACTGAAGCCAAAATGTGTCCAAACGAAGGACACTGCATTTTTCTTTGGTACAAGTTGCTCAGTTGACTCGGCGTTTGAGTTCTCCATGTTGCTTCCATGCCGCTGACTGGACGGGGAGGAGTTAGGTGACTACACATGCAGTAGTATGTTTTTAAGGGGAAAGTATTAACAGGAAAAAACGAAATAACTGACGTGGGAAAATTAGAGGATCTCACTAGCCTTTGGTTTATGTTCAGCTTGTTCAACAGTTGTTTAATAAATTGCTATTAAACACATTCGGAGGGGATTTGGAATGCTATTTTTTTTCAATTCTTATCATTTTGGCAATGGTGATTTTCCTTTGGCGTTCACTAAAACCTCTTTGGGGGGCGCCAAAAATTCCTCTATGCAGGAAAATCCCTGAATATATTCACATACCTACTGTGGCTGTTCTAGGTAGATAAAATGTCCTCATCAAAAAGAAAAAAAGCAAACCAGTGGACTGTAGGCCCTGAATGGAATGACTGACACCCCTGCTCTAAGGACTTTTATTGTAAAATGTATGTTATAGCAAAAATAAGGTTTGGATCCACTTCCATGTTAAAACCTCTCCATTGTAAATGAATAAATTGAGATTTCAGCCTGTTCTGCCATTCCCCATTATAACTGCAATTTATGTGCACTTATGTTCTCAGGAATGTTTCAGATGGAAGCCAATAATAGCCAATTATTGGCTTCCATCTGAAATGTCACTGGCTTCCATATGAATGCACTTATCTGTAATGTTTTAATGCTATTTGTTCAGTATAGAAAATAATTTTCTACAATAAAAACACAAACATTCTGTTCCCATTTACTATACACGGGACCTTCGATGTTGGTTAGTATTGCGCAATGAGGATCCATACAGAAGCTCTCCCCTGCCTAGGAAATCTGCATACCACTGAAAGGCAAATCTAATTGGATACAAGAGTTATCAATCCAACCCGCTTGGAACGCTTCTTGAACAGTAAATGGTGGAACGCTTCACGAATACACCATTTCCAATGCGCAAAGACGCACGTACTCTTCGGACAATCGATATATTTTATCAGTGATACATGGTCGGATAACACTGCCAATAGGCTGGTCAAGGTCCTACAAACCTAACAATTCATTTGGTACCGAACCTGGAGCTTTATCTCAAGTACAGATCAAACCAGAGCTTACTTTGTAAGAAGAAAGTGTTTGATGAAAAAAGATTTTCCAAAAAAGATGTCCCCTCTCGGATGTCTGGATCGATAAAGGTAAGCCCCACGCAGCGAAAATATATGTCCTTATGATCGATGGAGTATCTGGCTTCATTGTGAATCAAACTCTGTTTGTCAGAAAACTCAAATGTTTACCACTGGCACATGTTGTGTCCAAAAACTCTGTATGCCTATATAAGGTAGTAAGACCTAGACCAGAGATGTTGTACTCTGCCGGAAAGGGGAGATTCGCAACTTTCAGAAACTACCATGCAATAAAGGATAGGTGGAACCGCTCTAAAGTTCTGATCAATTGAATCAATCCCTTGGATGTAAGTACCCCATATGGGGTAGTTACATTCAAGAGTTTTAATAATGTAAAAGCAATCTTATCAGGATTAAATAATGACATTACAATAAATACTTTAATGCTTGGCAATTTATATCATGTTTTCTTTCTCTGCAGATTGACAAAGATGTAGTCCTGTTTATGGAACATGCCAATCTGGCCAACCATATTCTGTCATATGGAGACTGGATTGCTCTTATAAACTTTTGCCAAAATGAAAAGTCAGTCTCAAAGCGGAAATTTGGTCTTTTTGATAAATTTAGAAAAAAAATTTAACAAAGAAAGCAATCCAGCAAGGTGGAAGAGGAACTGTTAACATTTAAACCTGACGGAAGACAAGATGAAGCACACCAGAGAAAGACGACATGGAAATCAAGCACTCCACGTATTGAAATAAGGTGGATTCACAGTGAAAAGAATGAGACCAAACAAATTAGAGCAAAGGAAGGAGGAGGCACCAGAAAGATTGTTATGGACTGTAGTGCAGGAGCTGCTGAGATCTTGAAAGAGGGAAAGTATGTTTTTTCCAAATGGAAAATCCAACAAAGGCCCTAAAACTGACTTGAGTTTGAGGTGTGGGATTTCAAGCAAAACGTCTTTCCATGAGATGTTACCATTAGCACAATATATCAAACAGTCAAGCTACCCATTTTGCATTTTTATATTGCAACTAAGCCATTGCAAGAGTTTGAAGACACTTCTATCTGTGCCTTTGAGTGACATCTCTTACAAAGTTGGTGTTTATCTGTCTGATAATGAATATGACAGCTAGGGTTGTCGCAATTATTACATTATTGCCTGATTGCGATTATTTACCTAGATCGCAATTTCTTTTATGGCAACGATTTTTGCACAATCTTTAGATTCCAAAATCATATGTTTCCATAAGGGAGTTTAACGCCAATGTTTGAAACGTCTAAACAGATCCAAGCGAATCATGTCCGTTTCCGTCAGTTTGGATGTCTTGCCTCTGGGTGCAGCAGTGCGTTTGACAGCTCTTCGGAAAGTTATTGTGCAGGTAATTTACTGAAAGTAATTTGCTTCTTTATTTCAGTATGTTTAAATGCAGTTTAGAATTGTTTTGCAATGCAATGTTATGTAATTTTGCAACATTATTATTTAATAAACATACGCGTTTGAGTCGTCTATTTGTCGCATCAACTTTGATTGACAAAAGAAAAAAAATACTACATTGCTTTGGCCATAATCTTAATTTGGCTGTTACAAATGACATAACGAGTGAAAAGAAACGCACAGTCCGTGCCTTGAGACAGTGTAGGAGTCTGGTCAACACTTTCAACTTGAGCTGTAAAAAGAAGAGAGACCTGAGAAACACATAGACTGAGGACAATCTACCCAACACAATCTAGTTGTGGTGAGTTATTTATTTAAAACATTTATAAACATTTAACATGTATTACTAATTATTTTCTTTCTCCATAATTTCCATAATTCATTCATAAATTTACACTTTCTGTACATGAGCAGTGATTTCTATCTATTAGATGCTGTTAGGTTATTGTCATATAATGTTGGAATAATGAATAAAACAAACAAATAAGTTATCATTCCTGAAGGATGTCTCTACCCAATGGGGTTCCAAGCAAAAATGTTAAGAGAGGGTGCTGGAACAACTCCCTGCCATAAGACATGTCCTGATCGATGACAGAAAACACGGGCACCTCAACCCAACCTGGCAGGATGCGTTGGTCTTGGAATCCATCAATGCAGCACTGAAACCATTAGCTGATTTTACTGATGTTCTTTCAGGGGAAAAGTATGTGACAGTGTCATCTGTGAAACCTGTGCTGGACCTTCTAAAGGGAGCACTCTTATCCACAGACCCCAAAGACACCACACTCACAGCAAACCTAAAGAAAAAAATGTGCACTGTTCTTGATGAAAAGTACAGGCCAACTGCACTTCAAGAGGTCCTGAGTAAGGCTACGCTCCTCAATCCAACGTATAGGGGAAACATTGGGGATGAAGCACTCGTGGATGATACCAGGGAACAGCTTTTAAAGGAGATGATGGTGATGAGGGAGGAAGGAGGCAACCGTGATGGAAGTGAGGAATGTAACGGAGCTGTGGCAGGAGATGGATCACCTCCTCCACCAAAGAAGAGACTGTGTGACCTGCTGCTGAACTGAAGAACCCAAAATGCTACCCAGGCTGTACCAAAAAGAGTGCAGGCAGATTCTGAACTGACACGGTACCTGCAGGAAGAGGTGCAGGATCCCTCAGCAGATCCTCTGATGTGGTGGCCAAACCACCAAGCAAGATTCCCTTTAATGGTCAAGTTGGCAAGAAAGTACATGTGCATTTCTGCAACAAGTACTGCTTCTGAGAGAATGATCAGTATGGCTGGCAACATTGTGACCCCAGAGAGATGTTGCCTTAAGCCATGTTAGTGTAGAGGGTCAACATGTTAGTGTTCTTTTCCCAGAATTTACCAAGCCAGTGAGGAGCGGGATAGTCTGTGGTTGTGGGTTATGTGAATATGGTCTGTTTTAGTTCATTGGTTATTTTGATTGTTGGTTATTTTTAGTAATCTTTTCAGTGATAGGCTTTGTGTAATTAAGATATTATTTATGTAATATCTGCCCTGTGCAATTTTTGTTGACAAAGATTTAAAGGAACACAGAAATGATATTTATTCATAAATACAGTTCCAATGTTCATTGTCAATAAATTACTTCTTCATAAGGCTTATGTGTATTAATAGAATAGGCTTAAGACACTAACAGTGTCATAAAATTAACAATATAGACAATTAAATTGTTAATCGCAATTATCTGTGTAACAAGTAATCGTCAACTAAAATGTCATAAATGTGACAGCCCTAATGACAGCACTGAGACTTTTATCTCAGATAAAGGCCAAGTGTCAGAGGTCAGCCCACAAGGGCCAAGCAGCTCTGATGGGCCAATCAACACACTCCCCATCATCAACCCCCCCACTCAGAGATTGTTTTCATCACAGATCAGCCTTACCAGGAACTCAGTTTAGAGGATCAATGTACTTTTGTTCATGCCTTTTCAGTGGCTACTGTTGGTAGCCTTAATGATATACTTAATGATGAAATTACATTTGGTCCATCTTTAGAGGTTGAATCAAACCTGGATGACACAGACTTATGAACCTGATGAGACATCCTATTGTCCACCTTCAGTGTGTCTAAAAATCATAACCATACATCATGCAAACTGCCTCAGTGACATGCTAGAGGCTTTCTCTGACCCTGATGTTTTGACTGAACCACTAGTTGTGCCACACTTGGCACAACACTGAAAGTGCCCTTCATCAGACATGATTTCAACTCTGACATTTGGAAAGCAATTGGAAGAATTATTGTGAAGGGTTACCAAGACTGCCAATATTTCACGATTAAGCTTGCACACCCTTTTTTAGAAGAGATGTTGCTTGGTTCAGTGTACAGTGACCTGAAGGTCACTGCAGTTTGTTAGCAACCCAGAGCAAGAAATCCTCAAACAAGCCACTTGTGCATTTGGATGATGCACAAGTGTACACAATGCAAATGCAATGTGTTTATATTTATATTTTTAATAATGTAATTATAATTTAATCATTTAATTATGGTTTGCTTGTCTGCACAATCCAAATGAAATATATGAGTGGGACATTCTGTAAGATTGAGGTGTTCCCATTCCATTACGTCCGTGCACACTGAAAACACTGTTACTGGAAACTGGACACTCTACACTTATTGAACAACCTGTATTAACCCAGAGGAATCTGGCAAGTATTGACAAGTGTTGGCGAGATTGCCTGGTTAACAGATACAGATCTTGATGATGTTTTAGGTACAGTTTGTAGGCACCATGAATTTACTGGTCAAAATTGGTCAGTTTCATCCTACTGCATATTATGCCATGATATATTTGATTGATATTAAATTCTAAGTAAAATGTGCAAGGCAGTTTTCCAAAATCACAAAGCACATCTTGCTCTTTTTCTAAACAAATTACGTTATATACTGGTCTAGTTTTGGGATTTGAAAGAAAAGATTTGCAGTATTAAGGCCATTCAAATGTGTAGTTTCTAGGAGGCTACATAATTCAAGGGTGCATATGAGCCTAACAGAGTAAGCTTAGAATGCATGTTGCTCATCCATTAGGCACCTTGCCTTGTCTTCCAACATTGACCACTGACCAAGAGCATCATCCTGTGATAATGATATTTCAATTGCACACCGCACTTATTTTGGCAGCTGTATTTTATCAGCAACTAATCAACATTACTATGGTGAAATCTGTATTTTTCTGAACGTTTTCAAGCAGCTCTAAGACATAACCTGTTGAGGCTTATGCCTACTATTGACCTATAGAATGGTGCTGGCAGCTTGGCACAACCAAGAGACACACTTCTCTGGTCCTCCACCTGATCATGTGGTTGCCACGATGAAAGTAACTGGAAACAGGCCACATGGCAATGTATATTATCTGTTTAAATCGTTTTCAAAGTGGTCCAATGATGTATCCATAATGGACAAGGAAACACTGAAACTCGTTCGTGTGCTACTTGATTGACAGCACACATCTGATAGGTTGATCTCAAGTGTCCAATCACAGTGTTTCAAGCATAAAACACGCAGTCCAATGTGTACAGCTGTATCAAATGGGTGTCCCACCTCATTGCATTTGGACGACGCACAACTTCACACCATCCATATGAAATGTCCATTTAATTTGGACGATGCATAAGTGTACACAATGCAAATGCAATGTGTATTTATTTATATATTTCATTATGGCACATTTATTCCTCCATAGGCAGGTAGCTCAGTGAATGAATCAACTAATTAATTTAAGAAAGATTTTGAGTTTTGAAAGCTAATGTTTGAGATAGAATGTTTAGCACAGTTTCTGTTATGCCAGTCTGTCTAATATAGATCATGTTAAGTTCCCAAGTGAAAAAAAGTATAGTTAGTGAAATTTTGGAACCACTTAAGTTGGAACCACTATTTAGTATACTTTACTACACAAAATAGTAACAAAATAATATTAAAACAGTATTTAACTACTATTTATAGGGTTAATGGACAGTTGACTGTGATGACTGTTATAAGAACATTAAATACATTGATTATTTGTAGACAGATGAATAAGATTAACTGTTTGTCTATACAGTCCCAAGAAAAATAGTCGGAGTCCTTTAAATCTTGAAATCTGTTCATCCAGTACAGGGCATGGTGTTACCTTAAAAATCCCCACCAGCTCTCAACCCGCTGGTTGTGGTTGCTTGATCCATATATGGTGTGTTCTAGCGAATTTATCACCATGGTCGTGTCTCAAAAACATCTGCATCTGATTCTATGAACCATTTCCTGTTCCCAGGTCAGATGGAATTCGAGTAGAGGTTCCCATTCTAGATCTGTCCTTGTCCATGAAGTAACCAGCGATTACTTTCTGATTGCTACTGGTAGAATAAGCGTAAAGCCAAATAACCATTTGAGAAAAGCCATCAATTGCACCACTGATACAAATGCCATAAGGCTTCAGTTTATCATATGAATCAACATGCCACAAAAAATGCGGACCTGGGTTACGGTAAATACGTCTTTGAAGGCGATTTCTTCATCTCCCCTGCACTCCAAGGGGGTCTAGAATTTGGAGAAAATGCATTACTACCTTTTGAGTAACCACATATCCCACTTGGATGCATTTAAGATGCATTAGTTTGTATCCATGAAGCTCCCCATGTATAGATTTGATTGTGTAGGAATAATGCTATGTCAAGTAGGTCCGATTGATTTTTCCTTCTGTGGAGGCTTTGAACTCAAAATTCTCAATGTACGTAAACTAATGACAATACCATCTCAATGGTATTGTCATTAGTTTACGTACTGGCTCAATGGCGCTAATATCTCCCAATCCCTCAAACCGAGGAGAAAATAGAAGTTCATTAATTCAAGCCAGGTATAATAAATTAAAGTAAAGTGGAAGGTAATATAAACATATAAAGTAAATAATTAAAATAAACTTTAAATAATATTTTGACTTAATTCTCTAAAATATATTTTGAGAATCTCAAAATATTTAGACTTTCATAATCAAAGTAACATTTCGACATAATTCTCGAAATATTTAGAATTCATGAAAAACTGTGAGAAAAAAAATTATTGGCCTCTTTATTTTTACATGGCAGCAATACGCCACTGTACTATGGTTTGTACTAAGGAATGTTTTTATTTTTATAGACCAATACAATTGGCAGATTTGATCTTAAGACCTGCTCCCTGTTAAAATAAATATGGGCTGAAACTCTCCAAAATTCTAAGTCCCGACCCCCTCTTTATATCTTACACAAAAAAGCAAGATTAAGAAAATGTTCTCACATGAAATTCTATACTTGTTGAAAGTTACACATTGCATAACTCTTTACACAAGCATTGTAAAACAAGAAACCAGGCAAGCCTAGTTCAACCGGCCCGCAATAGAAAGTGTTGCCATCTCGAGATTCAAACCTGGGTCACCCACGTGAAAGGCTGTGTCGTTAACCAGTACAACACGGAGTTGGACATTTGCCGGGTGTCAGTATAGCCTCTTGTCTCTATCCTGAACAAATCCTCTTTTGCCACTGGCTGTTTTAATAGTTAATCGGCCATTCGTGAATGACATTGATACAGTTAAACGTTTCTTACTAAGTTTACCTCCACCACAAATAGCAGCTATGTATTGCGTTTGCCACTGGCCGTTATATTATTATTATTATTATTATTAGCCAGTAATAAGCTTTAACGGTATCTACTAACTTACTGGAATAGTCATAAGAACTGAGCAATTGCTAGCGAGTCTGCCAAAGCTATTTCATTTCATGGCATAAAAACATATTTCTTTCTTTCATGGCAAAACAACGTACTTTTTTCTTTTATTCATGAATGACATTTATACAATAATTATCAATAAAGGCGACGATAACTAACTTTTTCTTCAAGTGAAAAGACGAAGGAATCGTGGAATCTACCAGAGATAATTAATAAATGTCATTGCACTCAATAGATTCAAACTTAGGTCTTCCACATGAGAGGCAATGTCTTTAACCACTACGCCACGGCATTACACGTTTCAGCAGTCGCTAGACTCCATTGAGGATTGTGTTAAACTGACTAACGTTTCCTCCACCATAGCGTCTGTGAACTGTATTGCTTTTGCCACTGGCCGTTTTAACAGCTTATTAGCCAGTAATAGGCTTACTAGTATCTACTAACTTCCTAGGAATAATCATAAGAATTGAGCAATTTCTAGCGAGATTGAAGATGAACTATTCCATGCCAGAAACAGTCGCAATATAATCGTATACAGTTCCAGTTAAGGCTTACCATAATGTAACTACGTTGTTAAGCCAGCAAATGTGTTTGTCTATCCTGACCTAAAATGCATGCACGGATGCGTACTTCGAAAATCCACCAGAAACCGTCGCAATATAACCGTAAACTGTTTTATTTCGGGCTTACTATATTGTAGATACTAACGGTTTTAGCCAGCGAAGTTTTCGTCTATACGGAATAATTCATAATGTGTACTTCACTTCGCATGCGAGGAGATACGAACTCGGGACATATAGTTCACAAGTCCGCTTCGCTAACCACTAAGCTATTTAACAAGGGTCGGTCGGTCGGTCGGTGACAGTCGCTCTTCTTAGCTGGCTCCGCTTACGCGGTCCGGCAAAAAACATGAAAGGTAACATCTATTACATACCCATCTGTTGTAACACTTATCGTAACAACAATTTCCTGGGATTTTAACATTCCTGAACCCTGGTGCACTATTGTTAAACATCAAACATCTCGCTACACATCATAACATCAATTTCCTGGATATTATCAATCCCAAACCCTGGCACCCTATTGTTAAACATCTTATTACTTATTACTTAACTTATAGTTACTTATCGTAATATTGAATCCTGGGATATAACGGGGATATAACAAGTCTGACCCCTGGAGCCTCATTGTTAAACATCTAGCACATCAAACCAACCATAAATTACAAACCACACACACAACCCCACACCATATTTCATCCCCCAGACATGCATATAGCATACCAGAAGTTCTGCCCTAACACACGTCATACAGGAAGTTCCCCGCCTTGCATACATCACACAGGAAGTCCCACCAAACTGAAAGTCCCGCCCACCTATCAAATCAAACTGGCAGTTCTGCCCACCAGGGTCATAAATCATCAACATGACAGTATAAACCCTATATTAACTACTATTGTAGTCCAAGTCAGTTAAATTTAAAGGTGACACTCTGTACTTGTGCCTCATTTATGCTGAAATTGTATTTTGCCTTATATGCACAGCAAAAATAGCAATTTTGACTTTACTGTCCCAATATTTATGAAGGGCAATGTAGTACAACCTTTTTTATCATATAATAGCTATGTAAATTCACAAAGAATTACTTTCTGCAGCAAGGATCAGATGTTTTAACTACTGCTGTGTAAGTTATTTGGGCGTCTCAGAAAAAGGATGTGATCTTCGGTGATGTTATGAATGTAATTTTCAGTTTGAATGCAAAACTGATCATGAGTACTGACCGGTTAGAAATTATTGATATGCATCAACTACATAGCTGTAATTAAATACATTGTTATACATGAAACAACCATGGTATTACTATTGGTAGGGAATGTCCTCATTGTTTATCTGACTCTTGTCTATGGTCAAATTAGCAAACTACGGATGTCAAAATGTAGAATTGCAACCTTGGAAGAAACCTAGAGAGGATCCAGAATGTTGTCAGTACTTTAATAGCGGTGCCGGGTGAAGTTTATAGGAGTGCATGATCTTTTTGGACCACAAATGTTTTTGCATGTTCAGATGACCTGCAGATCAATAAATGCAGAGGGGCAGTGTCCAGGGTCTTTAGGCAGAATGTAGATTTGCAACACAACCTTGATATGAGCAAAAACAACCAGGTGGGCTGTGGCCCATAGCAGCAAGAATTATCAGGTAAAAAATTTACCCCTAAAAAGGCAGTAGGTGTTAATCCTGATCTCATTGCAAAGCATAATCACAGAGACCCACCAACCTGGTCTCAGGAACCTACGTAGACTATTTTACGAAAATCCATAGCACTCGATTTCGTATGCTATGTGACGTTACGTTAGGTTACATTACAATGCGCCACCAAAACGTATGATACATAACGAAAATATTAAAAAGTAACATATCTTACAAACGCTATTACAATGTATCAAATGTTACGAGTGCTATTAAAACGTAAAATAACATACGAACACAAGACAAACGTATTATATGTACGAACACTATGAAAGACGATTTTTTAACAAAACATTTGAACTGTGTTTCAAACCGACAAAATTGGAATGAGAAGGCAGTCACCTTACCCACTACCCCACACTGGACATGGGGATTTTAGATGAGTAACAGCAACAGCAAGGTTGCTAGAATATGTTATAAAAGCATTTTATCGTTAACGTTACGTTAACATTAGGCATTACAGCACTGGGGTTAGGGTTAAGGTTAGATCTCACCACACCGGGGTTAAGGTTAGGGTTAAGGTTTGGGCTACGGTTAGGAAACAAAAAAGGTTAGGTTAAGGTTTGGTTAGGGTTACGTCTCACAGCTCTGGGGTTCAGGTTAGGGTTAGGTATCACGGCACTGGGGTTAAGGTTAGGGTTATGGTCTGGGTTAGGATCAGAAAGAAAATCACTTCAAACATATTTATGTTGTGACAACACCACTTGCCAAGACTAACCACAGGTTCCTCAATGGAGTAGTGGGTAGTGTGCCTGTCTAGGATGTAGAAGCTCTCTGGTTCAAACCGTGGTTACTGCTTCTTTTTTCGCCATTCTGACTCTAACGTTATTTTACTGCACGTAATATATGTTACGAAATCCCCTGCCTAAAATGTATGTTAAATAATCTACGTCATCCTTCTGAGAACAGTCTGGACCCACAGGAGCTGCAGTTAGCACAAAAGTTCAGAAGCCAGCTGTGAAAAGATGGACAGCAGAGCCTGTATTAAAAGAAGCACAAAATGCCAGGGACTGCTAACAGCTCAGAGCTCAGGACCCTGACTAACCCATGCAGGCTGGGCAGAGGAAGACAGTGGTAGAAGGAAGTGGATGACTGAGGAAAGGAGGATAAGAAGAGAAGAGATGGTAGAGAGTGAACAACAAGGGAGTCAGAGAACACTGAGCAGAACTCAACGGCAAAGATCATAGAGGGATATTTTGGTGTGAGGCTCAGGAAAACAAAAATATGACGTATATCAGTACTTCAAAAAACGTTCTGCTTATTTTAACCACCAGCTAGCTGATGTCTGTTCACTCTCATCAATCATTTATTTTAACTGCAGTGAAGGCTCCTTATTGACTGAGTAATAGGAATTGTTGGGGATTTTTATTTGAACAAGAATCCAATAGTTGGTGGGTTTCTAGGCCATTGAAGATTCTGTAGAATCTGTAGATTCTCAAAAATCCCATTCTGTCTGTGAAGTAGTAAGTTTTCTTAAATATATATTCATCAACTTCGACCCCCCTGACCAGAATAAACAATCTCTAGTCTCAAAATCTATAACCAGTTGTAAAAAGTAACATTTAAGGTTTTTAACAGAATAATGAGTAATCTCAGACATACATAAAACTCAGCTAGCCTATGCAAAGTACTCATTTGTGACAATGATAATAGCTGACTAATGTTAGTAGTAGCAACTATTGTCAAAAAACAGATAGGTTTTCAGATTCTTAAGTTGTCATATCCTCTAAGTGTCAGCTCAAAAGTTCTAAAGAATATGACAATTCCCTGCAATATCCAGCTCAATACATGATATCCAAAAGAAGGACAGTGAGCTGCCAAACAGCTATGCTGTCACGTTTTGGTTTAGAGGCAATTACATTTGAAATCAAAGGACAAAAACCAAACAGAACAGGCCACGTTCACAAACAAAAGCAAAATCTAAACCGAACAAAAACAGAACCTAACACATGCTTATTTTCATAAAAGGTCTGCATGTCTGTCGTCTGACATTGGATGCTGCAGCATCGATGAAACTGATCGGATACAATCTCCTTAACTTTGAGAGCTGAGGGTGTTGCTTTGATGACACTGACTAACTGAATATTATTATACTATTACTATTATTATATTACATCACTTTACTGCTCTGTAGGACACCAGAGAACATATTTTATCTGAGCTATTTGTGTGAACAGTGTTTGTTTGAAAAGAAAAAAAACATTGAGGTAAACACAAAGAAATATTAAAACTGTAGCATATCATTTTCGTACATGGTATACCAACTATTCAGGCTGACATCTGGCTGACAGTCTTCCTGAATTCAGAGTATAAAGGATATTTTGATATGGTCGGCAAGACACATTATTAATGAAGGGGATATGCCTTTATTCTTCAGGACAGTGTCTTTTGCTCGTTGGATATCCTGTAGTTGGAATTGAATTCATCATGGAAACCAGTGTTGGGCATATAGTAGAGTCTCGGGAACACGCAGGCTCAGTGTACAGATAGCATAGCAATATTATAAAATTCAATTTATTTTATGAAGCCCTTTTTACATCAGCAGTTGTCACAAAGTGCTTTTACAGATACCTAGCCTGAAAGGTCAAAGAGCAAGCAAGAAGTGTTCATGAACAGTAAATAGGAAAAAAACTCCCATGTAGGCAGTGGCGTCGTTAAGCCTGGGCATCCGGGGCTATAGCCCCGGATCTTTTATGAAGAGCCCCAGATCTCAAATTGAATAAAAAATATACTAATAAAGAAATAGCCCCCGATCTATTCTATTCTATTCCGATCGCACATTATGACAATGTAGACGTGTTGGCCGCTAGTGTGTACATCGAAATTTTCCACATGTACATTCAAATCCCTGTACTTTCTGTCCCAGGCGAGACGGGGGGATGGGCTAAGCCCCGAATATATTGTGATCCTAGTGACGCCTCTGCATGTAGGGTCCAAACTTGGGAAGAAACCTAGAGACGAACCAGGCTCTGAGGGCTGGCGAGTCCTCTTCTGGCTGTGCCAGGTGAAGATTATAAGAGTAGATGATCTTTTGGGCCAAGTCAGTGTTTTTGCATGACCAGAAGACAAGTAGGGCAATAAATGCATGTGGGCTGTATCCAGATTCCTTAAACAGAATCCAAGTCAGCAGCATAACCAGGTGGACAAGGACAGGGACAATCAGGTGGGGTGTGGCCACAGGAATAATCAGGCTGCAACATGATCTGCAACACAACCAGGATGACTTTGGACAAGGGACAGCTATGAGTCATTTGGGCCATCAATCAATCAAATTTATATATAAAGCCCTTTGTACATCAACAGTCACAAAGTGCTTTTACAGAACACCCGGCCTTAAACCCCAAGGAGCAAACAACAGTAGTGTTGAATTTCAGTGGCTAGGAAAAACTCCCTAAGAAGGCTGAAATTTAGGAAGAAACGTAGAGAGGAACCAAGCTCAGAGGGGTGACCAGTCCTCTTCTGGCTGTGCCCGGTGAACATATTAAGAGTACAAATTGTAATAATTAATAAATGCATGTGGGCTGAGTCCAGAGTCTATTTAAACCTATTCCTGGTCGGAAGAATGACCAGATGGACAAGGACAGGGACAACATGGGGGGGGGGGGTCTGCAGAGTGGCAGCTGAAATCATCAGGTATCGTCTTGATCTGCAACACAACCAGGGACAGCAACGAGTCTGGACAGGGACTTTGGACAGGGACAGCAACGAGTCTTTCAAGCCTGGTACTCCGGAGGTGTGGGCCAAGACCTCATGTCCTCCTAAGTTTAAAACAGGGCAGGAGACAGGGAAAATTTAGAAAATGCATTCCTTAGATCTACAAGGATTTATAGTGGAGAAAGAGAACTGACCCTACTCCCCTGGCACAATAATATTGCAGCGTAAGACCTTGGGGCTGAGACAGGGGGGTCCAGTGACACTGTGGCCCTCTCTGGGGGAGGCCCCGGACAAGGCATCCCAGTAGCGATGAGAGCCCACCTGGAAAGACAGCAAGGGTGGACAGTATCAAGCCGTTCTGGTCACCTTCACACCCCTGGGCCAGACTATACTTAATCATAGACCATGCTAAAGAGATGAGTCTTTAGAAGACACTTGAAAGTTTGCAGAGTCTGCATTTCTAACCTTAGTTGGCAAATCATTCCACCGTAGTGGAGCTATATGAGAGAAGGTCCTGCCTCCGGCTGTTTGTTTAGAAATTCTAGGTACAATTAAAAGGCCTGCATCTTGCAATCTAAGGTTACGTGTAGGTATGTATGGCAGGATCATTTCAGTGAGGTAAGTAGGAGCAAGTCCATGTATTTATTTATAGGTTAACAATAAAACCTTAAAATCAGCCCTAACCCTAACAGGCAGCCAGTGTAAAGAGGCTAGTACTGGAGTAATGTGTTCAAATTTTTTAGTTCTAGTTAGGATTCTAGCAGCCGTCTGCAGCACTAATTGAAGTTTATTCATTGATTTAAAGGGGTAACCGGAAAGAAGAGCATTTCAGTAATCAAATCTAGAAGTAACAAAAGCATGGATTAGTTATTTTGCATCAGTTTTTGATAGAAAGTTTCTGATTATGCAATGTTTCGAAGACGAAAATAAGCAACTCTTGAGATATATTTTATATGTTCATCAAAGGAGAGGTCAGGGTCAAGGATAACCCCGAGGTTTCTTACAGTTTTTTGGGATACAACCATGTATCCGTTGAGGTTCACAGTGAGATCTGCCAACAAAGCTCTTTGTTTCTTGGGCCATAAAATGAGCATTTCTGTTTTTCTTCAGTTTAAAAGCAAGAAGTTCTCTGTCATCCACTTATACACATATCTGAAACGCATGCTACCAAATTAGCTAATTTTGGGGTTTCTCCATGCTTCATCGAAAAATATATAACTGTGTGTCATCAGCATAACAGTGAAAATTGACATTGTGATTCCAGATTACATCACCCAGAGGAAGCATATATAGTGAGAACAATAATGGGAACAACAAAACATACCTTGATTTGTCAGAGGATATGCCATCCACACATATGAACTGATATCTTTCAGATAAATAAGATTTAAACCAGGCTAGAACATGTCCACGTAGCCCAATATGGGTTTCCAGTCTCTCTAAGAGAAGGGAGTGATCAATAGTGTCAAAGGCAGCACTAAGATCAAGAAGCAACAGGACAGATGCAGAACCTTTGTCTGAGGCCATTAGAAGGTCATTTGTTACCTTCACGAGTGCCGTCTCCGTGCTATGATGGGGACTGAAACCGGACTGGAGCATTTCATAAATGTTATTTGTCTTCAGGAAGGCATTCAGTTGTTGGGAAACACATTTTTCTAAGATTTTTGAGAGAAACAGAAGGTTCGATATTGGCCTATAATTGTTTAATATGTCTGATCCAGATTAGATTTTTTTAGAAGAGGCTTAATTTCCGCTATTTTTGGTGAGTTTGGTACACATCCAGAGGAAAGGGAGCAATGTATTATGTTCAACATTGGCTGACCTAGCACCGGAAATAGCCCATTAAGTAATTTTGTAGGAATCAGGTCTAGTTGACAATTTGTGGGTTTAGAACTCATTACTAATTTAGGGAACGTGTCGAGCGATACAGGATCAAAAAATTTACACCAGGTCAGGGAGGTTCAGGACATTCTCAGGACAACTGAGATTTTGGGGACTATAACTATTTAAGGAGGAGTCAGTTATTTGTTTTCTAATGGTAATGATCTTTTCATCAAAGAAGTTCATGAATTCATTACAGTTTAAGTCAAGACCCACATCACTTGTTGAGCATTGCTTTTTTGTTAACTTTGCAACTGTATCAAAGAGAAATTTTGAATTGTTTTTGTTCACCTCAATCAGGTTGGAGAAATAAGCTGGCAGTGCGTTGGACCTGAGACATGTTGGACAAAACCCATTGAGTCAATTATGGCTTCAAAGGCTTTTTGAAGAGGGTCATTGGACTTTTCCATATGAATAATGAAATTACTAAAAATTAGAATATTACCTGCAATGACTAGAAGGTTAGACAAGAATTCTGGAAACTCATTGAGGAACATTGTGTATAGCCTGGGGGGCCTGTGAATAGTAGCTATGTAAAACGATTTATCAGCCTGGTTAACTTTCATGAGTAAAACTTCAAAAGATTGAAAACCATGTACTCTTTTAAAAAAGCCCTTCATCAATGAGAAGCAAAGAAGAGCCAGGCTGAAGTTTGCAAAAGACCATAAGGATTGGACCGTAGAGGAATGGAGTAAAGTCATCTTCTCTGACGAGTCAAATTTTCAGCTTTGCCCAACACCTAGTCGTCTAATAGTTAGACGGAGACCTGGAGAGGCCTACAATCCACAGTGTCTCACACCCACTGTGAAATTTGGTGGAGGATCAGTGATGATCTGAGGATGCTTCAGCAAGGCTGGAATCGGGCAGATTTGTCTTTGTGAAGGACGCATGAATCAAGCCAAGCACAAGGCCATCCTGGAAGAACACCTGCTTCCTTCTGCTCTGACAATGTTCCCCAATTCTGAGAATTGGTCTTTCCAGCAGGACAGCATGCCAAGACGCATGAAAGCTGTGATAAAAATCAGGGTTATTCCACCAAATATTGATTTCTGAACTCTTCCTAAGTTAAAACATTAGTGTTTTGTTGACTGGGAAGGACTGTATATTTTAGCTGGTCTTTAAAAGGTTGTGGCCATCAAGGGGCATAGATCAGAATGCAGACAAGATGTTCCTTTTAGATGATTTATTAGAATAAATGTTTAAGCGGGTATTTGTGTGTGGTTCTAAAACAGAGATACAGACAAAAATCAGTAAATGAAGACTATATAAATGCCAAATAGTTATTACATGCCTAGCAGGTATATAATAAACAAACACCCAATCAAGAAATTAAATTATAGTTTTGTTATATAACTTCAATGCAGTAGTACACTCTCTGCCTGTTCAAAGATTAATTGCTGCAAATTCACTGCAAAAATACCCAACATGCTAAATAGATGAACATAATTATAAGATACAGAATTCCTCCTTAACATAAACAACGTTACACATTGTGCAAGAACAACCTAAAATATTTCAAATGTAGACACATTTGACACCTCCATTAATATATATACTGTGGTCTAAACAATTAAACATGCGGGCAGTGCGAGGCTCCGCCATTATACAATAACGAGAGGCAACGTGCCACGACCTCATTACAGCACAATATACAAAGCATAACATTATAAGGTAAACGAACAACAATATCTATATTACTTACTGGTAGTTGCACGCACACAATTGTAAGAACTTAGATATAATTACAGTAACACTATATTATATTCTCTATAAATTAACTGCACAGTCTTTCAACGTAAGCTCCATCTTCCAAACTTTCTCGAAACTGAACTTAAAACTATCTTCCTCAGCTAACAGCAGAGCGCAGTGGCGCTCCTGATTGGCCGATTCTCAAACAGCCAATTTACCTGCCTGAAAGGGTCGTCCTTCGTGAAAATTAGTATTTTGTTGTTGAGAAATGAATATAAATTTGTTTTCTTTGCATTATTTGAGGTCTGAAAACAATGAATTTTTTGGTTATTTTGACCAGTTGTTGTTGTTTTCTACAAATAAATACTCTAAATGACAATATTTTTATTTCGAATTTGGGTGTAATGTTGTCAGTAGTTTATAGAATAAAACAAAAATGTTCATTTTACTCAAACACATACCTAGTAAAACCAGAGAAACTGCAGTAGTCTCTTAATTTTTTTGAGCAGTGTATACAGCTCTGGAAAAAAAATTATGGGAACACGTAATCATCATAGCATAACACCAAATCAATTAAACTAAAGGGATAGCAGTCCAGTTAGGAAGCATAAGCGATTGTCACCTGTGTCACCTGATTGTCATCAGTGTCACCTGTTTTGGTGCAAATGAAAGTGACAACAGGTGCACTGGAGAGGCATCAGCAAGATAACCCCCAAAAAGGCAATTGTTTTGCAGGTGGTGGCCACAGACAATTGCTCTCTCCTTATTGTTCCTGACTGATTCTTCTCTAGTTTTGCATTTTTCTAGTGTCCTTGTCACTAGTGGTAGCATGAGGCAGTACCCATTCAGGTTGCACAGGCAGTCCAGCTCCTCCAAGATGTCACATCTATATGTGCTGTCACAAAAAGGTTTGCAGTGTCTCCTAGTACAGTCTCAAGAGCATAGAGGAGATACCAAGAGGCAAGCCATTACACGAGGACAGCTGGAAAGGGCCGTAGGAGGGCATCAACCCAGCAGTAGGAATGATATCTGCTCCTTTGTGCGAGGAGGAACAGGAGGAGCACTGCCAGAGCTGTACAAAATCACCTCCAGCGGGCTACTGCATTTATGCATGTTTCTGACCAAACTGGCAGTTCCTGGATGATGAAGGCATTAATGCCATTGACTGGCCCTCACGTTCCCCAGACCTGATTCCAATTGAGAACCTCTGGGACATAATGTAACAGTGCATCTGACGCTGCCAAGAAGCAGCACAGACTGTCCAGGAGCTCACTGATGCCCTGATCCAGGTCTGGGAGGAGATCCCTCAGGACACCATCCGCCGTCTCATCTGGATCATGCCCAGACATTGTTGAGAGTGCGTACAGACATGTAAGGGCCATACACACTATTGAGTCACATTATGAGTTGCCGTGACGAAATTCACGCCAGTTCAAACAGCCTGTGATTTCAATTATTTATTTTTTCAGTGTTAGTTTGAATCCAGCGCTCAACTGTTTTTGTGATTTTGGTATCCATTGACCGTTGTTATGGGATTTTGTTCTCAATGAATTATACACAATTACGAGCAGTAAAGATTTTGATCTTTAATAAATTTCCTTCATTGAGACCCGATGTGTGATTTAAGTGTTCCTTTAATTTTTTGAGCAGTATATTTTTCATGTTCTTCAAAAGAGATCAGGGTTGAGGGTAATGCCAAAGTCTCTCAATTTTTTGGGACCACTGAGAGTGTAGCTGTCATAGTCAGATATGCAGTTTAAATGAGCTTGCAGTGGCGTTTCTGGATCTTGTTTATACCTGGTTTCTTCTTTGCATGGTTTGCATGGAGTTTTAACTTGCATTTGTGGATGCAGCAACAAACTGTGTTCACAGACAATGGTTTTCGGAAGTGTTCCTGAGCCCATGCAGTGATTTCCTCTACAGAATTGTGTCTGTTTTTAATGCAGTGCAGTCTGAGGGCTCAAAGACCACGGCCATCCAATATTGGTTTTCGGCCTTGTCCATTGTATGCATAGATTTCTCCAGATTCTCTGAATCTTTTAATTATATTGTGTACCACAGATGAAGATGATGAGATCCCCAAACTATTAGCAATTTTACGTTGAGAAACGTTATTCTTAAATTGTTGCACTATTTGCCCACGCAGTCTTTCACAGAGTGGTGAGTTCCTCACCATTCTCACTTCTGACATACCCATCCTCTCTGGAATGATCTTTTAATACCCAATCATGTTACTGACCTGTTGCCAAATGACTTAATTAGTTGTGTGTTATTCCACCTGGTTTAGTTTTTTAGCATTACACTTTTCCAGTCTTTTGTTGCCTCCATTCCAACTTTTTTGAAACATGTTTCTGGCATCAAATTCAAAGTGGGCATGTACACCGATCAGCAATAACATTATGACCAGTCACAGGTGAAGTGAATAACACTGATAATCTCATTATCATGGCACCTGTCAGTGGGTGGGATATATTAGGCAGCAAGTGAACATTCTGTACTCAAAGTTGATTTGTTAGAGGCAGGAAAAATGGGCAAGCGTAAGGATCTGAGCGACTTTGACAAGGGCCAAATTGTGATGGCTAGACGACTGGGTCAGAGCATCTCCAAAACTGTGGTCAGTACCTATCAAAAGTGGTCCAAGGAAGGAAAAGCAGTGAACCGGCGACAGGGTCATGGGTGGCCAAGGCTCATTGATGCACGTGAGGAGCAAAGGCTGGCCCGTATGGTCCAAATCAATAGACGAGCTACTGTAACTCATATTGCTGAGAAAGTTAATGCTGGTACTGATAGAAAGGTGTCAGAACACACAGTGCATTACAGTTTGTTGTGTATGGGGCTGCGTAGCCATCGACCAGTCAGGGTGCCCATGCTGACCCCTGTCCACTGCCGAAAATGCCTACAATGGGCACGTGAGCATCAGAACTAGACCACAGAGCAATGGAAGAAGGTGGCCTGTTCTGATGAATCATGTCTTCTTTTACATCACATGACCTACCTGGAGAACACATGGCACCAGGATGTACTATGGAAAGAATGCAAGACGGCAGAGGCAGTATGATGCATTGGGCAAAGTTCTGCTGGGAAACCTTGGGTCCTGCCATTCATGTGGATGTTAATTTGACACGTACCACCTACCTGAGCATTGTTGCAGACCATATGCACCCTTTCATGGCAATGGTATTCCCTGATAGCATTGGCCTCTTTCAGTAGGATAAAGCGCCCAGTCACAAAGCAAAAATGGTTCAGGAATGGTTTGAGGAACACAACAACGAGTTCAAGGTGCTGACTTGGCCTCCAAATTCCCTAGATCTCAATCCAATCGAGCATCTTTGTGATTTGCTGGACAAACAGGTCCGATCCATGGAAGTCCCGACTCACAACTTACAGGACTTAAAGGATCTGCTGCTAATGTCTTGGTGTCAGATACCACAGCACACCTTCAGAGGTCTAGTGGAGTCCATGCCTTGACGGGTCAGGGCTGTTTTGGCGGCAAAAGGGGGACACACACAATATTAGGCCGGTGTTCATAATGTAATGGCTGATCTGTGTATTTTCCAAGAAACAATAAAATGTTTCAAAATTTCATATGTGGTCTTTGTACTATTTTCTGTTGAATATAGGGTTTAAATGATTTGCAGATCATTGCATTCTGTTTTTATTTCCATTTTACGTGGCGTCCCAACTTTTTTGGAAACGGGGTTGTACATTTTCAGTTCATTATCAAAATTATTTTTGTGCATCTTATATTACTAAAATATATAGAAACAAAACATTGGCATAATTGAATTTGCATTTTGTTTTTATTAAAAGCATCATCAGAAGCAACATATTATGCCATCTATTCCGCCACCAAGACTCTACTTCTCCTGTCTCAGGTATGCTTACGGCATCCATTGTAGTTGTTCCACCAAATATGATGGATCACCTGGACACTGCAAGGGCTTTTTGATGCAATGTTCCCTCTATTTTCTTCAACATACCCATAATTTCCAGACCGATAAAGATAAAATTCACTTCATAATTTCTCTGCTAACCGGCAAAGCTCTCCACTCTGCCACTGCTCTCTAGGCTGCAGACAGCTCCGAGCTAAACTGATCGGTTCCTTACCTTGTTCAAGGAGGTGTTCGACCACCCTATGTCAGAGCACAGCGGGGGAGGTCTTCTCTGCGAGATTCAGCAGGGAGGTCGCTCCACAGGATATTACGCCCTTGAATTCCTAAACTTGGCAACTGGCAGAGTGGTGGAGGCCGTGCTCCTAATGTTTTATCGTTTCAGTCCGAGCTAGCCTGCCGCTTGGACTATCACAGACCTTAACCAGTTCATATGGATGTCTATTTCCACTGATAATCTCATCTTTGACTGCAAGAAGACCTGCCTCTCCACCTGACACTCTATCCGCCCCGCATACCATTGAAGCAGCTCGGTTGGGCTCCACTATTTCTCGCAGAGAAGAATAGACGCTACCGGGAGCGTCTTTGCTTATTCTGTGGAAACGAGCAACATATCGTCAGTCGCTGTCCTGCTTGTCCATCACAGCCCATTAAGTCCAGACCAGACTCTCAGTTTCAGGTAGGAGTGTCGGTGTTGTTGAATATAACTAAATGACAATTCTGTGTCCCAGCACTACTTATTGAATCCCCGGTGCAGTGGGGAATTTTATTAATGAGGAGCTTGCAGCTAAACTGGAGGCTGAACTAACATCTCTTTAAGGATTAACATGCGAAATGGCCAACCTTTGGGCAACGATTATGTCATCCACCAAACGGCCGCTGTAACCCTCCAAATAGGGGTCCTCCACTCCGAGACAAACCAGTTGTTGGTCCTACCCTCTGCCAAATACCCTCTAATCCTCACTCATCCTTGGCTCTGTTTGCATGACATGCCATCTCCTGGCGAAAAGGCAAACTGGTCAAGTGGAATAGCAAATGTCATTCCAAGTGGACTTACCTTGTCGGGCCACATCGGTCGAGGAATCGACAACAGCTATACCTGTTCAGTTCCCCCAGAATATGCACAGCACAGAGAGGTCTTTAGTAAGGAAAAGACCACCCAACTACCACCTTATCGCCCATGGGGTTGTTCCATAGACCTCCTAGATTGGGTGGTTCCACTTACAGTGGATATAAAAAGTCTACACACCCCTGTTAAAATACCAGGTTCTTGTGATGTAAAAGAATGAGACAACGATAAATCATGTCAGAACTTTTTCCACCTTTAATGTGACCTATAACGTGAACAATTCAATTGAAAAACAAACTGAAATCTTTGAGGGGGAAAAATAAAAAATAAAAAACTCACAATAACCTGGTTGCATAAGTGTGCACACCTTTAAACTAATACTTTGTTTAAGCACCTTTTGATTTTATTACAGCACTCAGTCTTTTTGAGTAGGAGTCTATTAGCATGGCACATCTTGACGTGGCAATATTTGCCCACTCTTCTTTGCAAAAGCGCTCCAAATCTGTCAGATTGCGAGGACGTCTGCTGTGCACAGCCCTCTTCAGATCACCCCACAGTTGTTCAATTGGATTCAGGTCTGGGCTCTGGCCGGGCCATTCCAAAACATGAATATTCTTCTGGTGAAGCCATGCTTTTGTGGATTTGGATGTGTGCTTTGGGTCGTTGTCGTGCTGAAAGGTGAACTTCATCTTCAGCTTTCTAACGGACACCTGAAGGTTTTGTGCCAAAATTGCCTGGTATTTGGAACTGTTCATAATTCCCTCCACCCTGACTAAGGCCCTGGTTCCAGCTGAAGAACAACAGCCCCAAAGCATGATGCTGCCACCACCATGCTTCACTGTGGGTATGGTGTTCTTTGGGTGATGTGCAGTGTTGTTTTTGTGCCAAACATACCTTTTGGAATTATGGCCAAAGAGTTCAACCTTGGTTTCATCAGACCATAACACATTTTCCCACGTGCTTTTGGGGGACTTTGTTTGTTTTTGCAAACTTCAGCTGGGCTTGGATGTTTTCTTTGTAAGAAAAGGCTTCCGTCTTGCCACCCTACCCCATAGCCCATTCATATGAAGAATACGGGAGATTGTTGTCACATGTAGCACACAGCCAGTACTTGCCAGAAATTCCTGCAGTTCCTTTAATGTTGCTGTAGACCTCTTGGAAGCCTCGCTGACCAGTTTTCTTCTCGTCTTTTCATCAATTTTGGAGGGACGTCCAGTTTTTGGTAATGTCTCTGTTGTGCCATATTTTCTCCACTTGATGATGACTGTCTTCACTGCATTCCATGGTATATCTAATGCTTTGGAAATTCTTTTGTACCCTTCTCCTGACTGATATCGTTCAACAATGAGATCCCTCTGATGCTTTGGAAGCTCTCTGCAGACCATTGATTTTGCTCTGAGATGCAACTAAGAAAATGTCAGGAAAATCCTACTATTATAGCTGAACTTTATTTGTGATTAATCAGAGTCACTTTAAATGATGGCAGGTGTGTAATGACTTCTATTTAACATGAGTTTGAATGTGATTGGCTAATTCTGAACACAGCCACATCCCCAGTTATAAGAGGGTGTGCACACTTACGCAACCAGGTTATTGTAAGGTTTTTATTTTTCATGTTTCCCCCTCGAAGATTTCAGTTTGTTTTTCAATTGAATTGTTCACATTATAGGTCACATTAATGGTGGAAAAAGTTCTGACATAATTTATCTTTGTCTCATTCTTTTACATCACAAAAACCTGGCATTTTCACAGGGGTGTGTAGACTTTTTATATCCACGGTATACTTGCAGCAGGACAAATATTTCCTTTGTCCTGCTGGAATCCAAAGCCATGAACGACTGCATAAACAAAACTAAGCTTTATCCGCCCCTCAACCTCACCTGTTGCCTCAAGCTTTTTCTTCATCTGCAAGAAGGATGGTTGTCAATGTTCTAACATAGACTATCATGCCTTAATACTAGAACCGCCAAATGCCTACACAAATTGGCTTTTGAGTTTGTAATTAAAATAAAACTGCCATTTTGAAAGCTACACCCTCCTCCTTCCATGACTTTTCCTAAATAGGCGTATATTACATTGTTCCGTTGTCGGAATTCTAAAGTGACGAACAGAAAACCATTTAGAGACGATTTACCTGTTTTTTTACCCTGTTTTTCTACTTAATCCGCCAACAGCCCACGCCGCTTAGCATTGGTACCCAAATGGTAACCAGGCGCTAATCACCCCTCACTGAATGCCTGACGTCAATGGATGAATGCGCAATACTCCCAGAAGGATGATCAGACCTTGGTTGAATTTGAATAACTTATAAATGGCTTAATTAGGATATTATTGAAACATAATACAAATGATATAGGCTACTTATCACACGTTACTGTTTTTCAATAGGAGATTCAGCTTATTGTGTAGGCTAATTTATCAAATGTAAATCTACAAATATATTATCCTAAAAAAGTATTCACTAAATAAAATACCAAGGATATTGTTTAGCAGTCACAACTCACTAATTCAAGAAAGATATTACAAGTTACTGTTTTTATTTTAGGAGAAAAAGAGAAACTAAATTGCACACACATCCTATCTTCTCTCTCTGATTTTTCTCTGCTTATTTTACTGAAGATTAAGATCATACAAATATATTAGGCTAAATAATTATTCACTAAACAAAATACCAAGGATATTGTTTAGCAGTCACCACTCACCAATTCAACAAAGGTATTACAAGTTACTGTTTTTATTTTAGGAGAAAAAGCTAAACTAAATTACACACACATATCGTCTCTCTGATTTTTTGCTGCTTCTTTTACTGAAGATTAAGAAATTGCATGCATGTTGTTTACATTCTTTTTCAGTTGTTATACGTACATGTCTACCTCGGAACCTAGTCTAATCGAATCTAATGAATAACAAGGGAATAGCAATGACGTCAATGGATGAATGGGCGATAACCCCCTCATCAACCCAGACACACCTATGCATGTGACTGAAGTGTGATGATGAGGGTAGAAAGTGTATATAATCTGAACTCATTGAGCAAGTCAGACACAACTCAGACACAATTTACAGCGTTTAGTTCACAATGGCAAACCAAACCTGACGATTTGATGCCCTGACAGCATTGCAGATGCTGCAAGATTTAGATGAGATGGATCAAGAAATAGATCCCAAAATCGACGAGTCGGAAGCTGGGTCTTCATCTGATTCAGATATTGAACCACCAATGCCTAAGCCTCCTCGCAAAAAAAACAGAAAAGAAACGAACCAACGGCGACCCCAAATGCCACTGCGACACGGCACGATTTGGGTCAAATTAATTTGATCAACTTATCTATCAATTTTATTTCTACGAATAGGCTGTAACCTATGTGTTATTCATTCTTTGGAATTTATCGTGTTTATCAAGCAACCGTGCTTTAGGCCTATGTAGACTATTTATGCACATATCCTTTGATTTTCGCAAACTAGTCAATAATGTCTCTTATTTTAACTTGTACATCATCAAAATGAAAACTAAATACTAAAGGATTTACCTTTGTATAATTGAAGTGTTGAGTCATTTTCATTTTTTACATTTGTAGGGCCTAATAAACAAATTAAAATAACTATAGCCTGTGTTCTTAAAAATAATAGTTCTGTGTATTCTTTTTTTAGTTTTTTTTTCGTATGATAAAACCTTAAATACAAACACATTCTTGTATTTTTCAAATTCATTTACCATTTAAAACTAATTCTGTAATTCATTATTTTTTATACTTTTGCATACTATTCTATATAGTTTGATGACGACTCAGTAGAAGAACTGATGCTCTGGCTGGATGGTGATGCTGCGGAGGAGAATGTCCATGCTAATAGGGACGATTCGTATGCTAATGACGCAAACGGCGTTCGGCTCTGGCGGTTATAGGGGGTAAAAAAGGCCTGGCGGTTCTAGTGTTAAACAACATTACCATTAAGAACCGTTTTCCATTCCCCTTAATTAGTACTGCTTTGGAGCAAGTAGGACAAGCCCACATTTACACCAAACTTGACCTACGTAGGGCTTACAATTTGATTAGAATACAGGAAGGAGATGAGGGGACAATGGCCTTTATTATGCATTGAGGGCACTATGAACACCTAGTCATGCCGTATGGCCTCAACAACACCCGCACAGTGTTTCAAGCATTTAATGAATGACATGTTCTGTGACATGATAGAACGGTTGGTAATAGTGTGTTTTGATGACATCCTGATATATTCTGACAACCTACCTGACCATATGCGCCATGTTAACCAAGTACCTCCAAGAGCATAATTTGTACATCAAGGCTGAAAAGAGTGAGTTCCACGTTCGCTCCCTTACTTTCCTGGGCTTCGTACTGACCGCCGGAGGGGTCTGCATGGACTAAAATTAGGTCACCGCTGTTAGAGATTGGCCCCACCCTAAAACAGTAAAAGAGTTTCAACGCTTCCTAGGATTTATTAACTACGATCACCGTTTCATCCGGAATTTCAGTTCAATAGCCGCCTCCTCAACAGCCATGACCAGCCAAAAAACAAAAACCCTGCACTGGAACCACTCTACTTACTCCGTTTTCGACCACCAAAAGGAACTACACCACTGCTCCCATCCTCCACCAACCGGACCCATCCCTACCTTTGTGGATGATGTCAGAGACTATCCTGTCCTGTCCAATCAGTGCACAACTTCAGCCGCTACCCAGCCCACAGAAACCATGGTCCCACATAGCTCTTGACTTTCTCACCAATTTACCTGTCTTCTCCAGTTATACCACAATTCTTGTTGCCATAGACAGATTCTCAAAGATGTGCTGTTTAATCCCTTTACCACAGCTCCCTAACGCCATGGATATGGCCGAATGTTTATTCCAATTGGTTTTCTGCCTGTATGGCATACCGGAGGACATTGTTTCAGATAAAGGGCCAAAGTTCATTTCCTGACTCTGGTACCAGATCAACTCCTCCTTCCATGTCACCATTCTTAAACCAGTCCACTAAAGTCCGCTACATCCTCCCATCTCTCACCGCCCTCCTCCATTAGATGTCGGTGAAGAGCATGCATACTTAGTCCAGGGCATTCTGGATTCCCGGCACCAGATGGAGGGTCTTCAATATCTGGTTGACTGGGAAGGATATGGATGGGGAGAGGCCCTGTTACCCCGCATGGGACATTCTGGACTCTAGGTTGATCCAAAAATTTCACCAGAAGCATCCGGACTGTCGCCCACGTGGTACCGCACCTCGCCCACGTGGTAGGCCACCCAGCCAGTCTGCCTGTTCAACTGCTCAGTCTGCCCGTCCCAGGGTGGGCTTGCTAGCTGGCCCGTCCTGCCCTCCAGTGTTCTGCTATGGAAATTCCATCGATAAGAAGCATTTTTTATTTACTTGCAAGGAGAGAAGAGTCACAAAGCTTACAGAATAAACCGTGAGGCATCTCTAAAGTAAACAGAAAAAAATCTTAGTTTTTATACTGTAAAAAGGGGTGTGGTAAGGTACTGCACAGCTGTCATATGTCAACAATACACGTTCCCTTTATTCCATCAACATCTAGGTTTTACCCAAAAGGGCAAATTGCCCCTACTTCCTCCAAGGGGATAAGGGAACATCGTAAAAGACAGTCGGCCACATTCCTGAAGAACAAAGGACAGATACCCTTATTTGTTTAGTCAGATATACAGATGGTCAGAGGACACAATGATCCACTGATATCATTCAGACATGTGTGTCACAAACAAAGACCAGAGTTACATACCAGGGAATAGAAAAGCAGACATTTCTAAAATGTACATTGGTTCCAGAAATTCCATGACAATCCGACCTATATCATAAAATATCATGTAATGTTAACTCTTAGCCAAGTTTATCGACAGATCATTAAGCATCAACTCATTAAGCTTTAGACTGCAACAAACAATAGTTTGTAACAACATGATCTTTTATGATATCATCACCCTAATAATTAGAGAATGAGAACAAATCTGAAATGTCTGGGTCCTCATCGACTTAAGTCTGGAACATTACCTGTGTTGTAACTTTAACGGTCAGTGTTGAACCTTTTATTGGCAGACCGGTGTAACAGACCATACAAGTCAGATATATTATTCCAAAGTGTTGTCCTTGTGCGGGAGTACAGAGGTTACTAGCACTTGACTCCCACCGCCCTCGTAAGGTAAATTTCCTTTGCCATATTTTCTAATGCTGGAGCCTTCTTGCAGTGTGTGGTGTGCACCTAGGTTCCTCTTTTAGCTACCTGGACAGCAGATTGTGTAATGAGGTGCACCTGGTATGTACCCAACCAGCATGGCATGATGTTGTGCAGTTGGTCTTTCGTGCCCCGGTAAATGTTGTTCAGAACTGGAGCTTTCCTTAGCCCCCCGTCAGTTGCAGGTTGCCCTCTTCATCTCGAGGCAGAATCATCAGGACTAGAATTAGTCCAACTGTCAAGAACAGGCATTGCTGGAGACTCACTACACCCCGGGAATAAAATCCTCTTGCAGCAGCCATGTCCTCTAAGCAGAACTCAGTCTTTATCGCTGAATCGCTTTCAAGTATCCTGTACCTGTCAGTGAATTCTCCTTGAGAAGATTAGTTGCAACTGCACAGTACACAATCAGAAATTCGTCCATTACATTAGAATGTTGCTTATCATCAATGCATTAGAACACCTTCCTACCAAACACTTAACTAACTTTTATACCTGAATATCCAGTGTCTTTCTGCTTCCGTTGCCTAAATAGATTGGAACAGTTGTAAACTGTAACAGAATAGTTAAAACACAAACATTTCTGGTGCTTCTGTTCTGCCAGGGTAGAAAAATAACAATTTCACTCTTTCCTATGGTTCAATGACCAACAAATAACAAAATTGCACAAACAGAAGAAAACAATTTCCTATTACTGTTCCAATTACTCATCATCTGTTAACACAGCTTGGTTACGTTGACGTATCAATGTCAAAAACAGTTCAAACCCATTCTCAGTTCATAATCTGACCAGATCTCATTTGATATATAATTGTATCTGACTGCTCTGTCTCGAAACTACAATCAAATTCACCTTTGTTTCCCATAAATGATTAAGTACCTTATTGCAAATCATAACATTTCCCACCATCTTGAAGCTCAGCTAACACAACTGTTAACTGCTAACTTAACCTTTAATTGCTCCACCAAATGTTGCAAGGTGTCAGTTTCTCTAAGCACTGACACATCAAAGACACTCTGCAATCCTGTCATAAATCATGACCCCACCATTATGCCCTATCTCCACAGACCTCACCCTGAAGTAGGGTGGGAGAGTCCTGATTAGTGAGTGACCCAATCTTGATCTATAAACATGTTACACTTTTACACAGGGAAATAAAAAATCCAGATCCAGTTCCTATCTTTTTGTACTTTTCAACTCTTGCCTGTACTAGATAAACTCTCAAAGTAATAGTTACAATTTCCCTTAAAATCTCTCCTTTAAACAAATAGTCTCAACCCCTAATGTGTCAATTTGGCATCCAACCTATTTGGTGTTTAAGAGCATGATGGTCATAACCAGTCAAAACCAAAATAATGAACATAAAGTATTCAGCGTAGCTGAATTAGAATAACAATTCTGATAATGTCACCAGTAAATATGTTTAGTTTCTAAGGAGTTCAAAAAAACAGTCACATGTACCTAAAACCCAATTTACACAACCCCACCACCCCCACACTGGTGTTTGTGTGAGTGAGTAGTGCACCCCAGGGGTGGGCTTTTGGGATCTATGTCTCTCTTTACAATTTAAACTAAGTAAACTTCTCAACTTGGTTTTCTAGAACATAACTTGATGCAGAATTATTTTGTCAGTTTCAATTAAAATATAGCAAAACCTAGTAGTCATGTAAGGAATAACAAAAACGTGCTGCCTGCACCTTTTTAGCTACTTATTCCATAGTGCATGAGGTTAACATGATTTCTTCTATTCAAATATTAAACAAACAAACAAACAAACCAGAGATGGAGTCAAGACTACAACCCTGGAGACCCAGACCAAGACCAAGACTAAGACCCAAACCTTGGAGACCAAGACCAAGAGCCAGCGGGTCAAGACCATTACAAGACCAAGACCACTTTGAACACAAAAAAACAAGACCAAGATCAAGACCTTAGACTGTCCAATGTTTCCCAAACATAAAACAATGAGAAAATAATATAAGGAAATAAATGATTTTTTTTGTAGGCCACAGCATAGCATTGTTTTATAGAAGTAAACATACGTTACTAGATGAAATTACTTGACTGATTATAACAGAAATTATTAGGTTGAAATTAGTTTACAAAGACTGAAATAAGACCAAAAGCTATGTGATTGACACATCCATACATGTTATAGCTTATGTTCACCCTGCTGTGCTTAGCTAGCTAGCGAACACTTTAGTTAATTGGCTAGGTAGTTAACTAGATGGCTAACATTAACTTTGCTCAGTCAGGTTTGTTCTGGATACCCATAGTACTGACAACAATGGCTGTGGGTACTTGTCAAAACGGCATTTTCATGTACTGTAAAGTTTCTGGCCTCAATGAAAAGTTTCTTGTCCATCACATCGCAATGTTAACGTTGGCCAAATTAGCTAGTGTAGCTACCAAGCCTAGCTAACCAAGACTTCAGCTTGGTAATATATAAGAATATAAAATTACAGCAGTCTGTACTGTAATGAGTTATGTCAGAAGTATAACTGAACAAATTATTACCACTTAATATAATGAGGTGCGTACCAGGGTGGTTGCAGTTGGTGGGGGTCCCTTTGGTTGATGCTTGGCAATGTGGGTGGATTGATTTCCTGCCTGTTGGGCCCTGTCCGGGACCTCCCCGGATAGGGCCACAGTGTCACAGAATCCCCCTGTCTCAGCCCCAAGGTCTTACGCTGCTATATTATTGTGCTGGGGGAGTAGGGTCAGTTCTCCTTCTCCACTATAAATCCCTGTAGATCTAAGGAATGCATTTTCTAAATTTTCCCTGTCTCCTGCCGTTTTAAACTTAGGAGGACACACCTGAGGAGTACCAGGCTTGAAAGACCTGTTGCTGTCCCTGTCCAAAGTCCTCCTGGTTGTGTTGCAGATCAAGATGATACCTGACAATTTCAGCTGCCACTGTGCTGACACCTCCCCCCTCCCCCGTGTTGTCCCTGTCCTTGTCCACCTGGTCATGCTTCCGACCTGGACTAAGTTTAAATAGACTCTGGATTCAGTCCACATGCATTTATTAATTATTACAATTTTTTGTCTTAATATGGTCACCTGGCACAGCCAGAAGAGGACTGGTCACCCCTCTGAGCCTGGGTCCTCTCTAGGTTTCTTCCTAAATTTCGGCCTTCTTAGGGAGTTTTTCCTAGCCACTGAAATTCAACACTACTGTTGTTTGCTCCTTGGGGTTTAAGGCCGGGTGTTTTGTAAAAGCACTTCGTGACAACTGCTGATGTAAAAAGGGCTATATAAATAAATTTGATTGATTGATAGCTGGCTATGATTTACCTGCAGACATCAAGGGTTGCAAGCGGCTGCAGACCTGTTTGGTGCCAGTTCACATGCAGTTCAACAACGCATGATAGAAAACGTGCGAATACAGTACTACAGGTGCGCAAAGGGACTACGCATGATAGAATACGCGTGAATACAGTACTACAGGTGTGCAAAAGGACAAGCTAGCCTATATGAAAAATCGGTCTCGTTATACAGAGGTGACCAAGACCAAGACCACAACACTGGAGACCGGGAAACAGACCAAGAACCAAACCCTGGAGACCCAGACCAAGACCACGTCTATGTGGTCTCAAGTGGTCTTGAGACCAAGACCGCAAGACAGAGGCTCCATCTCTGAAACAAACAAACTGAACAGTCACATTCTCACAGTGACTAGTCATCCCAATAAATGAGTTCTTACTTTGCTAAACCCAATCAAAATGGTCAGATTTTACTATTATTTTACTCAACCATAACCATGTTAGACTTTACATCAAACTAACAATTTTCAAAAAAACTAATTAGACAAATACTGTGACTAGAAGATGTAAAACATAACAGATGCCAATGCTCTGTTATAATAATACAAACAGGAAAAACCCAATTTTTCATGTAACTCTTTAAGTACCAATTTGATTTGCTTTGCACTCTCAGTTCAGCTCTTTTACATCGTTATTAATCATATCATGCATTCCCCCTGCTTTCACGTCATGAAGTCAACGGAAAAGTGACACCATGAGTGAAAGCAGAATTACAGTGAATCATAACAGGACAGGCATTAAAAATAGAAAATTGGTAGTAGGGATGATTCTAATATCCATTCAATAAGGAATCGCATACTGTATATTCAGCAAAAAAAATAAATGAAAATGGTAAAAATAACATTCACTAACAATCCAAAAACCGCAAATGAGCAATACGGTCGCTTGTGTGAAAGAATTAGAAACCATATATCCTATTGACAAATTTGCTTACATAGCTAAAGTGTAGGAGAGAAAAACACTCCAGGCCAAATTGCAGTGGTTCACCTGCTGCAACCACCAAGGCGAATTAATTAGCATTTCAACAGCACCCGAATTTAGCATTTTCACAGGTCAGTGACCAAACAACCTCATGACAAAAACACAAGCAATGCCTTGATTAACCTCCTAAATTTAGGGAAATTCTCCATCTCCGATTCATTTGTATACCAAACAGTAGCGGTCAGCCAAACCCAAAATCTCAACTTTTATGCATATTTTGACCACATCTGTGGTTCTATTGACATCAACATTGTTCTATCATCAACAATGGGGTTGACTTTAGGTCTCTACCCACATTTCAGTTGGGTTCAAAACTATAAATTTCAACATCAAAGCTATTGAGGGGAAAATATATCCCAAAACTGAATATTCTCATGTTGTTGAAATTACACCAGGTGAGACAAGCCTGAACACTACCCTGATTTAAAGGGAAAGGTTGTTTGGGGTCATCCTAGGGGGTCTACCCCTCTTCCTGGAGCCCTTGGATGTACCCACTTAAGGAAGGCCATAAATAAAGACCAAATGCATTGTTTCATGTATGTATACGAAATGTACGTTTCTTCACATTAAAAATCTGACATGGTCCTCAGACTGTCTGTGGTAAGACATGTTATTCTTTCAACTTAGCCGATACCCTTCGTTAATTAAAGGTTTAGGGTTAGTGGCCCAGACATCTGATATTGTTGCAGCTTGTTAAAATGTGCATGTCATATCTACGCAGTAACTCAACATTAGGGTGGAAACTAAGAAAACGTAAGAACGGCGATGTTGACAGAAAACAGATGTATGATGTCACTAAAAGCAAGGTACAATCAGTAAGTAATCCTAAGGACACTCAATCTAGACCTTTAAACACTGTCACAAAAATCTACCCCATTTGTCTGTTTTTCAGTTTATCATTGTAGAATGTAAACTCCATCAACCAGTATCAGGCATCGGTTTGAAAACACTGTTATCATTGGTAAACACAAAGAGAAACTATAGTATTTAACCTAACTCAATTCAGCATTTTAAAATATATCATCTGATTTTAATGTGCGGAATTAACTTGCTTTGTCTATTTTACTCTCTTTTGTAGGCTATGACTATATTGGAACCAAATTCAGTCCTAATGGGACACAGAGAGTCTTTCTTAACAAATACTTTTACCATATCGATTCTTCATTCTACCAGAGAGAAAACACATTAAATTAACCTTTTGTAAGAAACACAGTGATATTATTTTACCAGATTAGAAAATCAACATTGTACTAAATCCTAATTTATCAACCAAGTATTTTCACATGTGCCTGCGAACAACACAACAGGGACAGCAAATTTCAATTACGTGGAGTCGGTTCTTTGGCAAAGGCTGAAAGTGTGGGCCTCACCAAAGAAACACAATAACAATGCAGTGAACACCAAACAAATCAAAACAAAGCCTGGCAATTTTTGAAAAACAACTTTAAGGCTAACAACAACCTTTGTGAACAAGACCAAGTATTTCTCACCGAAGAAAATAAATGCAGCCAATTGGTAACCCTCGTGCACAGGGAATACCAAAAGGAAAAGTGCATTTACCAGGTCGACCACATCAAAATATTAACCATTGCCCTGGACTAGGGTCATGGTAGCTCCAATTAGCCTATGTCCTTCGGGGACTGGGGAAAATAGCGCGACAGGGGCTATGTGGACACGGAACAGCGATGCCTCTTGCTAAACACAGTAGTTAGGCTCAATAACCTCTGGGTTCATGGGAGAGAAACATCCACCCAGACAAACAGCCAACCGCACAACTGAACAACCCCACCATCACATCTGCCCATGAATTGTAGTAGTTGACAGGCTGTACACTATATATGACCGCTCGAACTACAGTGACCATAACTGCAATACCCAGCCAAACAAAAGTAGGCTATAAGTAGTTTATGTAGGGTATATTCTGTCACTTTGGTGATTTATGACCCTGGTGGGCGGGGCTTCCAGTTTGATTTGACAGGTGGACGGGACATCCGGTTTGCTGGGTGGGACTTCCGGTGTGATGAATGGACTTCCTGTATGACGTGTGTTAGAACGGGACTTCCGGAATGACATATGCATGTCTGGTGACTTTGTAATTTATGATTGCATTGTTTGATGTTTTACAACGATTGATAAACACCCCGGACAAGTGTTATAACAGGTGCGATATGTTTGATGTTTAACAAATGGGACTTAGTGTTCCGGAATGTTAAATTCCCAGGCAATAAATAAGTGTTATATCAGCGGCAAGATGTTTGGTGCTTAACAAAAGGGCGCCAGGGTTCAGCAATGCTATAACCACTGGCATATTATGTTCTAATAAGTGCTACAACAGATGTCCTACAACCGGTGGGCGTTAACCTTTCATGTTTTATGGGATGATTGGCGTGGTCTGTGTATTTAAACCACACAGACTACGGTGATGATCATTCAGTCTTGCCTGAGTAATCTTACCTACACATTACAAACGTTGGCGGATTGTGCAGCGATTAACGTTTTGGGTTAAACACCATTGAAAGCTTTCAGCTTAACTGCTGCTCAGCGAGTCGGCAAGAGATTACAAATGGACAGCAGAGACGCAATCAACATGCCATCCCCGAAGAAACCAATGCAGAGTTTAACCCGAATCCATCAACAACACCGGGATATGTTGGCACGGGAGTGGAAGTTGGACGACGGGCGGATCGGTGAATTCATTTTCAACCCAGTGATACCAGAGGTTGTATTTAATGAATTACCCGAAGGCCAAGAGTTTAATGCGGGTGTGACTGATCAAATGGTTTTTAATGCCAGTTTATGGAACACCTTTCGAAAAGTCTTTTATTTGGGCCCAAAACAGGGCAAACATAATACGGTAGATGTACTGTTTAAAGTCATCGAAGGAATGAAGCAGTATGACTCTGTTAGATTGGAGGTTTTTCCGGGAAATGTCAGCAGGGTAGAGTGTGACTGCGACTGCGGACTGTTCGACTGACCTAAGACCCTGAAGCTCCACCTTAAGCTAACACAGTCCTCAACCCAGCATAAAAACAGACAAACCGCCTGTGACTATCAAACAGTCTGCAGAATTTACGAAACATGTCTCAAGAATACAACCAACCAGAGTTTGAAGAACCCAAGGCTGAGGACCGGCTGTGTGACGCCTTGGATGACAACCCTTCTACGGTACCCCGGAACGCGACAGCTCGATTCCACCGGTATATCCAACAAGAAACTACCATTGGCTTGACCGGTTTGGTGATCAGCTAGGACCTCTTAATCTGTCATACCTATCAAATGCTGACAAGAGTTATCACAAAATGGACAAACGCCTTGCACCACAAATTTTAAACATCATCAAAGCAACATTGGGTATGATTCTGGAAAATGTTGTTGCGGCTATTCTCCACAAAGCATGCATCGGATGTGAAGTGGACCACCCGAGCCAGAGAAGACATTCTTGTCTCGACCTGCCTGATTTTTTGAGACCCATTATGATGACATCACGGAGACAGTTTTAACACCGCAACTGAAATGTGTTGGTCAAGGCTTTGAATGCATCGGGGTTTCATGCACCACTGACCGATGTTCACGTGGCCGCCGAGAACTTTCTGCATGAGCTCAAGTTGGAGTCGAACATCACACAGAGACTGAGTGAGAATAGAGATGAATACATGGATAAATTTTATGAGGAAGCTGTATGCGACGCAGTAGCGTCTTGGTACGATGAAAGCAAAGAGACCGCTGTCTAAGGATGGGTAACTTCAGTTGTCATGTTTACATGTATCTAAACAAATCCTATGTGGCTTTAGCAATTGAACAGTTGATGCACCAAGCTATCAAGAGTGGATTTGATGGTTGTAGACCTTCTAATAACCAAGACCATGTCAGTATAAAGCGTTTAAATAATCTGAACAAACATATGGAAACGGTCAGGAACACATCTGATGATTGGCTGCAATTGTTGTCAAACGGTGTTGAATCAAATGCTCTAAAACAACTTCATGTATAAACCTCTAACATTTTCAAATGCTGACAACAAGACACAAGTTGGGCACCTTGTTATGTGTTTACGTATGTAACAGATGTTTGTGTGATAAAATTACTGAGTAATGATGCTGTGGATGTAGATTGTATTTCTAAAATGTTTACAGATTTTCTAATCAGCAGAAATCTGAATGTTTGTGTAACTTTTCTGAAATTCTTGGATGACGGGTAATTCCAAAAACTCAAATAAAACGATGTTAAACGTATTACTTCTCATTATTGACCGAATCACACTTCTCAGCCTCCCTGGTAAAGTTTACACAAAGGTACTGGAAAGGAGGGTTCGGCAGATAGTCGAACCTCAGATTGAAGAGAAACAATGCGGATTCCGTCCTGGTTGCGGAACAACCGACCAGCTCTTTACTCTTGCAAGGATCCTGGAGGGGGCCTGGGAATATGCCCATCCAGTCTACATGTGTTTCGTGGATCTGGAGAAGGCGTATGACCGGGTCCCCCAGGAGATACTGTGGGAGGTGCTGCGGGAGTATGGGGTGAGGAGGTCCCTTCTGAGGGTTATCCAATCCCTGTATGTCCAAAGTGAGAGCTGTGTTCGGGTTCTCGGTAGTAAGTCAGACTTGTTCCAGGTGGGGGTTGGCCTCCACCAGGGCTACGCTTTGTCACCAATCCTGTTTGTAACTTTCATGGACAGGATATCGAGGCGTAGTCGGGGTGGGGAGGGGTTGCAGAGAGAATCGCAACCCCTTGGCCGGAGAATCGGAGCAGCAGGGGCGGTATTGCATTCGCTTTACCGCACCGTTGTGACGAAAAGAGAGCTGAGCCGGAAGGCAAAGCTCTCGATATACCGGCCAATTTTCGTTCCTACCCTCACCTATGGTCATGAAGGCTACCCTCACCTATGGTCACGAATTCATCAACAACACCGGGATATGTTGGCACGGGAGTGGAAGTTGGACGACGGGTGGATCGGTGAATACATTTTCTTTCTTTGACCGAAAGAACCAGATCGCGAGTACAAGCGGCTGAAATGGGTTTTCTCAGAAGGGTGGCTGGCGTCTCCCTTAGAGATAGGGTGAGAAGTTCAGTCATCCGTGAGGAACTCGGAGTAGAGTCGCTGCTCTTTTGCATCGAAAGGAGCCAGTTGAGGTGGTTCGGGCATCTGGTAAGGATGCCCCCAGGACGTCTCCCTAGGCAGGTGTTCCAGGCACGTCCAGCTGGGAGGAGACCTCAGGGTAGGCCCAGGACTAGGTGGAGAGATTATATTTCAACACTGGCCTGGGCACACCTCGGGATCCCCCAGTCAGAGCTGGCAAATCTGGCTTGGGAAAGGGAAGTTTGGGGTCCCCTGCTGGAGCTGCTGCCCTCGCGACCCGATACCAGATAAGCGGATGAAGATGATGATTGACCAAATGCTCTACAGTGTCTGAACAGGTTATGAAAAGTATTTACTACGACCCGGCAAACCCTGTGGCTTATATGGGTAGAGGGTTTGAAAAGAGCGTACTTGGAGAGAACCGGGGAGATCCTCAAAAATGGCGAGGCAAATGACTGGCTACTCACCCAGGATGCATACACGCTACACAGGCCTATAGCTATACATTTTCAAAGAAATAGAATTGTTCATGATATAAATTCACAATTTCAGCTGGATTTGGTTGACATGAGTGCTTATAGTGTGGAAAACGATAACATGAAATTTGTGTTAACATGCATAGATGTATTAAGTGTGCTGAGAAATAACAGCGCTATCGAGGTAAAGCGAGCATTTGAAGGGATATTAAAAGAAGGAAGAACACCACAAAAAGTCCAAACGGACAAGGGGAAGGAGTTTTTTAATTCACTGACAGGGAAATCACAGACGATGGCGTTGGAAGGTTTTATGAGTTTTGGAAACCCCTCAGATTTTACATATTGTCCCAAGTCAATCAGTGCATTTCTGCGAACCTGTGTGAATGTGGAATACAGTTCAAAATAAGTACAGGACATCATTTCAACCGCATGTGGACAACATTGTGTGTTCTTTATCTAATGACAAGAGGTCTGAGGTATAAAGATGCTATGTCATTTTATATTGATGATTTACAAAAAAATGATGTGCTAGTCTCAAAGTTTGTATCTAAGATGTACCAGAGTAAGCGTGATAAGCAAATGTTTAATTGCATACAACATGCTCAATCTTGTGAATCCTTTATTTGTGTCATGGTTGTTGAAGAAATAGGAAAGTAACTCATTTGTATGTCTGCTTTATTATTCAATAATAAAACCAATCGTAAAACCACATTCAAGGAAAAACATAAACTTTGACAATGAATCACAAATGATTAAAAAAAAGCATAAAACAAAAACACATTAAAATGGAAGCCATTTTGTGGGATCTGTGTTAGGGGATACAAAGAAAGCTTTGGTTGGTTGATAACCAGTTGCTGGGGGAGTGGAAGTAGGCACCAGGGGTGTGGCTAAATGATCCATTGTGTCGCCAGACGTTTGTTCATACAAATTGATTTTACGCCTTACAAACTCATTTGGAATAGTTGTAAAAGGCATGTTGAGACATGCCATGGCCTCTAAAAACTCCCCCCACCCAAACGGCCTTCTAGCGTCAAGAATTTTATTGGTTGCTGTCACACTTTTAACCAGATCCAACAGATTATCTCTCCTTTGAAAATGAATTCACCATTTGAAGTCCATGAAGTCAAATCTTTAGACCTGTGCATTCTATTAAGAATATATTCAACATTCTTCCTATGCCTCGCAGGCACATTATCCAAAATTTCATCAACAAGGTTAACATTTCGGTCACCAGTTTGCTTAGTTTCAGTCACCCAGTCACCCAAGTCTACCCAGTCGCAGACCCGGGTAGACTTAAAGTCAGTGTATTTGTGTCAAGCTCCCCCTGTCTCACAACAGTCAAAAATCTTTGTAAAATGGCAGAATAACTTTTAGCTTTCTCATGTAAATCCATATCAGGCTTCAAAAGTATATTGCGAATCGATGAGTCCAAATCATTTTCAACAGATTGTCTTACATCAGTGATAGCCGTTTTGGATTCTCGCAGTTTTTCTAACTGATGTTGTGGCACCAGAAACATTTTCTGAGCGTGATCCATGTTGTTTAACCGTGTCTCGATGCAATTAGACTGGTAAGGAACGGTACTGCAGCGCTTAGTAACGGTAGTAGAAAACCTCCAGATTGTTTGATGGTTTTTCTTTTGTTTACGACTGAAGTGTTCTTTCTAGACATGTATATAATTTTGGCTTTTTGTCTCCTTACTTTTCGGAGCTGAAATTCTGTTAAGGGTATATTTCCGCACCATAGATTAAGAGCTATTTCACAGAGTGATAGAATGAGGTCGGTGGAAGCTGATTCTAAAATAACTTTTCGTTGACTTGCCGGTGCCTTAAATGGCATCTTCAAAAGTGGTAAATCTCTACAAATACGTTTAGACATGATCAAACTTTCTTAGGAACGTATATGACATGCCAATCCCCTGAAAACAACCCTGTTCTCAGATGGCAGTTTTACGGCATTGAAATCAACCAGATAGCCCCGCTACAACCCGCGGGAGAGACCTGCAAAGACGCTCACAGCCTATTCATTTCGTACCTGTCTTTTTCTAAAAGCTTCTCTCTGTTTTCGATAACTTATTCATGCCACCTATAGAAAAATATTATATGCCAGTAATCTAGGAGACTAGAGCTATGCATTTGTGTTGAATTCAAATCAATAGCCCCACTACAACCCCCGGGAGAGACATGCAAACATGCGCTGTTCACAGCCTATTCACTTCGGACCTTGTCTTTTTCTATGTATTCTATTTTTAGTAGTTTTTTTAGTATGATGAGACTTTCAATAAACACATTCTTGTATTTTTCATATTCATTAACCATTTAAAACAAACAAATTATGTAACTCATTATTTTTTAGACTATTCTATGTAGTTTGATTACGATCCAGTAGATGAACTGATGCTCTGGCTGGATGGTGATGCTGCAGAGGAGAATGTCGATCCTAATAGGGACGATTCGTATGCTAATGACACCAAACGGCGTTAGGCTCTGGCGGTTATAGGGGGTAAAAAAGGCCTGGTGGTCCTAATGTTAAAGCCTCAAGCTTTGTCAGCCATTGTTTGTGCATCAACCCGTACTGAATCTTTGTCATTGGGTTGGTGCTTGTACAATGACACTTTGGGTGACCGTGCCAGAAACACCCTCGAAATTCGTAGACTGTGCACAGACCATCGCGTTCAGTGTATCCATCAACATAGTAGGCACCGATTTTCATTTCACCTCAGTTCAGGGCGTGCTGTATTGATATGTTCTCATCAAAGGCCACATATTCAAGCCATTGGATTGAGCTGTTTGAGAATGTCTTCTGACAACGATTGTAGTTGTCTGAGGGGACCAATGCAATTGTGTCCTTGGTGAGGAATCTGTTGCAAAAGACTTTCATGCAAGCCGAAGCAATCGTAGTTGACCGGAATGGGTCAACACCACCACACTCCAGGAACTCAAGTCTGTAGCACATAAAACCCTCTCTCAAGATGACCACATAATTCACGCAGTAAGCCTTTATTTTATCCTGCATGACAAAGGTGTCTGCGGAAACAGTTTCGTACCATTGCAAAAACTAATCTTTTTATTTAGCCATTATGGTCACAATAATACACTGTAGTATTGTGTTTCCGGATGGGGGCCAACATAGTTCTCATTCTCCTTGATGTTGAACTTATAAGAAAAGTAGCCTTTTTTCGAGTCCTTAAAACTCATAGCACGTGGCAAGGCCGCCAGCTTCATCGGTAGATAGCAATGACTATCAATGTATCTCTGATTGAATGTGCTGTCTGTAAAAGGATTGGAAATTGGCAATTGTCTCAAATTGGTAATTGTCTCAAAATCATAAAATATGTAGCGTTCACTGTGATTCTCGGGTTTAGAGGGTTTTATGAAACACTGATGATTCATTTCAACAGTCAGATCCACGTTACAATTGGAACACGTTAGCCGTGCACTTGTACGCTTTATAGTTGGTAATACTAACGTTGTAATGAAAGTCACAATCGACATAGTATTTCTTCTGGTCACACCTGCTAACCCAACGCCCCACAACTTTGTAGAGCTTCAGGCCTTTATGCTGTCTATAACAAAAGCCAGAATAACATATCCGCTTACAGTCCGGGCAATGCTTTGTGTTAAGGGGTTGGGTATGACAATCTTCATGAAGACAGACACTACAGCTATGGTTACAGCCATGATCACCACGGGTGTTAAAACCTGTATAACACCACTCACAAACATATGACACACCCAGAAAACCCTTCAGATTCATGATACCATAGAAATGTTTATCGTGTAAGTACATAAAGACGGTTCTAGAGTGGGTGTCCTCACTGTTTTGAAACTTGGTAAAGTGACCATCCCGTGTTCGATGAAAGACAACAATTTTACACCTTGTCATTTCTTCAAACCAAACAACATCTGTGAATGTCACACAACCATCTAACGCTAAACCAGCTTCCGTTTGTAGCTCACGACCACTAACCAGGGCCTCAGCATGTGTACTGTGGGTTCAACATACCCATCAAACAAACGGAAAAAAACGTAGAATCATTATTTAACACAACATATAAATGCCTTATTTTTTTATTGATAATCTCATCTATCAAAAGTTTTTTAGCTTTACGCCGTGGGGCACCACCCTTGTGGTTGTTGACAATTTGTACCAACAGCTCTAGTGATTCATTGATCATAACCGCGGCATTACTCTGCATAAAACATTCAAGTAAATTACCAAACGTGCGCTCATTATATTCATCTGCTCTCATGGTCACATCTATGGGGGATATCAGAGATTCACCAATCAACTAAATCTGCAGATGATCACCAGGCCCGTGTACAAAGTCTGAAGCTCTAACAATCAAAGTATCCAAGCCTTCCATAATGAGTGCATAGAATGTGCCAAAATCCCCAACTTCACTAGTATTTTGGAAATTTATCAACTGTCATAATTCAGAGTTGTCAAACGCATTACGTTGTAAAACTCTAACATCGCCATCGTTGCAATGAGTTTGCATCAGAGAGCTCGGAGGAGAGTCAACTAGATCATGTGAAAAATGGGGGCTACTAATCTCGGTTAACAACCCTTGCATCTGTGGATTAATGTCTGTATCGCTGTGTAACAAAGTATTGGCCAGTTCATTTGTATTTTGGGGTGTGGTCTGTTTATGTGTAGATGTTGATGGTCGTTCCGTGTCTGGTCTGATGTTATCATTATCTTTTGCCATTTCTCTGGCTTAACGTGTAAATAATGACCCACTTACAGGATAAAATATTATTCTAACTCAAACATACATTTATATACATCACAGTTTTGATGACTTGACTGTATATATGTATTACCTTCAGCTTTCAAGCATTGTGTAATGGGGTAACGGTGTTCAAAAAACCCCTGACGCTGTGCAGCCACAAGGTGGGGGGTCCATAACTGAAGCAATTATGGTGATGTAGTCTGCATCATCAGCGGGTCCTCACCCTGTTGGCCGATAAATAGAGTACAAAGATTCAGCTGTATGCATATTGCCGTAATGTTAATAACATTTTAGTACAAGGCTGAAAATGTCTGTAAATAATTAGACTTACACAAAAAGTATCTGTTCAGGATGTGTAAGATCACAACCGCGCAGTCCAACTGACACTGATGCTGGTTACTTGGTCTGAAATAAACACAAAGAGGGTTAACAGAAGACCAAGCGTATACAGGTATTTAAAGCTGATTATTAATAATGTTAAAAGTCTACTTACCAAGGTTAGAAGGTCCAAAAATGTGTTTTCCAAACACAGCGGGGTTTAATTCCTTTCAAACTAAACCAGAGATATAAAACAGACAATATGAAAGACAGATAAAAGCGCTTATATTGCACCAACATGTTATTGTTTTATACATTCTTAAAAAGTTCAAATGTGTCGTTCATTAGCGTTTATAATCGCAACACAATTCAAATAAATTCTTTTAAATAAAATAACGTGTGCTTACTATGTAAACAGCCTTCTCCGCACTGGAAAAACAGCTGTCTTCCGTGGTAGCCGCGGATTTAATAAGACAACCCGGAAACCGTCAAAAGGTTACGCCTCTTTGTCATTGGTTTACATCATCATTCTTCACGTTAGAACTACACCAGTTACATTGCTTAAAATTGCCATACGGATACAGTTTAACTATTTGTATACGTTTGACATGCACAGTGATGTTCTCGGTCCGGTAGAAATGCCGTTCTCGTTAGTTATCGCGGCGAAGCTGTGACATCACGTCATTTAATTTTATCTATTAATGACAAACTCATCTGCTTACATATAAACGTTGGCTATTGTCACCATATCGCTATTAATCTCTTCAAACAACATTCAACAAACATAATATAAGACCATATACAGCAATCAAAAATCGGATTTCACGAGTTCCTTCAAGTCATTACGAGAACGGAGCACATCTTACACGGAAGTCCCTGCACCGCCAACACATACAGACACACACGCACAGACAGGTATTCTCAAACTCGCAAATACTACAGTTTGTAACCATCATTGCCTGTTAAACATTTCTACCAATGTGAAGAAAACAATCTCACGTTAATCCCCGTTGTACAATTTCATAATACGCATTTACTTAATGTTTTGTTTACCTGTAATAACATATCTTGACCTTTTGCCATATAATGCAACTTAAAAGTTAATGCTGACTTAATACACCCATTATTATTTCACAGATCATCATTGCTCATACATACACGTACCAAAATCATCATTTATTTGAACAGTGAGAGACAGAATAACAACAAAAAAATCCAGAAAAATGCATGTAAAAAATTTTATAAATTGATTTGAATTTTAATTAATGAGTGAAATAAGTATTTGTTCCCCTCTCAATCAGAAAGATTTCTGGCTCCCAGGTGTCTTTTATACAGGTAACGAGCTGAGATTAGGAGCACACTCTTAAAGGGAGTGCTCCTAATTTCAGCTTGTTACCTGTATAAAAGACACCTGTCCACAGAAGCAATCAATCAATCTGATTTCACACTCCCCACCATGACCAAGACCAAAGAGCTGTCCAAGGATGTCAGGGACAAGATTGTAGACCTACTCAAGGCTGGAATGGGCTACAAGACCATCACTAAGCAGCTTGGTGAGAAGGTGACAACAGATGGTGCGATTATTCGCAAATGGAACAAACACAACAGAACTGTCAATCTCCCTCGGGCTGGGACTCCATGCAAGATCTCACCTCGTGGAGTTGCAATGATCATGAGAACGGTGAGAAATCAGCCCAGAACTACATGGGAGGATCTTGTCAATGATCTCAAGGCAGCTGGAACCATAGTCACCAAGAAAACAATTGGTAACACACTACGCCGTGAAGGACTGAAATCCTGCAGCGCCCGCAAGGACCACCTGCTCAGGAAAGCACATATACAGGCCCGTGGGAAGTTTGCCAATGAACATCTGAATGATTCAGAGGAGAACTGGGTGAAAGTGTTGTGGTCAGATGAGACCAAAATCGAGCTCTTTGGCATCAACTCAACTCGCCGTGTTTGGAGGAGGAGGAATGTTGCCTATGACCCCAAGAACACCATTCCCACCGTCAAACATGGAGGTGGAAACATTATGCTTTGGGGGTATTTTTCTGCTAAGGGGACAGGACAACTTCACCGCATCAAAGGGACGATGGACGGGGCCATGTACCATCAAATCTTGGGTGAGAACCTCCTTCCCTCAGCCAGGGCATTGAAAATGGGTCATGGATGGGTATTCCAGCATGAGAATGACCCAAAACACACGGCCAAGGCAACAAAGGAGTGGCTCAAGAAGAAGCACATTAAGGTCCTGGAGTGGCCTAGCCAGTCTCCAGACCTTAATCCCATAGGAAATCTGTGGAGTGAGTTGAAGGTTTGAGTTGCCAGATGTCAGTCTCGAAACCTTAATGACTTGGAGAAGGTCTGCAAAGAGGAGTGGGACAAAATCCCTCCTGAGATGTGTGCAATCCGGGTGGCCAACTACAAGAAACGTCTGACCTCTGTGATTGCCAACAAGGGTTTTGCCACCATGTACTGAATCATGTTTTGCAGAGGGGTCGAATACTTATTTCACTCATTAAAATGCAAATCAATTTGTAACATTTTTGACATTAGTTTTTCTGGATTTCTTTGTTGTTATTCTGTCTCTCACTGTTCCAATAAACCTACCATTAAAACTATAGACTGATCATTTCTTTGTCAGTGGGCAAACGTACAGAATCAGCAGGGGATCAAATCATTTTTTCCCTCACTGTATATCTTACACAAAAAAGCAAGTTTCCCCACACGTAATTTTGTGCTTGTGGAAAAACACCATGCTACACGCACATTGTAAAACATGGAAGGTTAACACCCACCAGTTGTAGGACATCTGTTGTAACACTTATCGGAACATAAAATGCCAGGGGTAATAGCATTGCTGAACCCTGGCGCCCTTTTGTTAAACACCAAACATCTTGCCGCTGATATAACATTTATTGCCTGGGAATTTAACATTCCGGAGCCCTAAGACCCATTTGTTAAACATCAAACATATCGCCCTTGTTATAACACTTGTCCGGGGTGTTTATCAATCGTTGTAAAACATCAAACATGGACACATCAATGCAATCATAAATTACAAAGTCACCAGACATGCATATGTCATTCCGGAAGTCCCGCCCTAACACACGTCATACAGGAAGTCCATACGTCACACTGGAAGTCCCACCCAGCAAACCGGATGTCCTGCCCAAATGTCAAATCAAACTGGAAGCCCCGCCCACCAGGGTCATAAATCACCAAAGTGACAGAATATACCCTACATAAACTACTGCTATACATAGTCATCCATCAAAAAAATCACTTCTAAACCCTACAAACCGTACTTTCTCAAAACCATCAATCCTAACATTCTGAAACCAATCACCTATTTTACCAAATCCTATTTAAAGCTATAAGTCCTGTATCCTCTAAATATATCAGAGAAAAACAGGTTTGTGTTAAAGAATGATCTCACCGATTGATGTTCTCTGGTCCGTCTCTTCTGACCGTCAGCACCCCTCCCTTAGGCAGTTAGTGTTCCTTTGTGTTCCCGTTGGGTCGTTCACAGTGAGACCAGCATACCACCACATCTAAAACAGCCGTTGTTTCGATTTCCACGGGTATCTTCCCAAACCCAATGTCCAGTCGAACCACAGTCAGCCATTATCATAAATGTAGCGGTTAGCATAGCCTCTTCCTTAACCCCGGGTCTGTAGTCTCTTTCGTCCCAGCCGCTGTAAAACACCGACTGGGCCACCAGAAGTTATGTATCTGGTGTATCCATCTCCCCCCTTTTGTTCCTTTTCATGACCCACGTAGACTCTCCCAACACGTACAAAGTGGACCAAACGGCCTCCAGACGGCCTTCACTAGCATCACTGTATCCACAACAACAAAGTCCGGGACACAGAGTAAAACGAGTTGAGGGTTATCTCGGTCACCAGCAGGGTTGGCTACGTCGATTATAGGTAAATGTTCTAAATCGATGCAGTTAGTGGGGTGGGACGATGCAAAACTCTGAGGTCTCGCAGCAATCGGCCTGGCAGAACACCACGGAAGGGTGGGGGTTGGCAGAGGGATGGTCCAGGTCCTACCTGAGCGGAAATAACTACAACACAGATCAATAAACCCCACACAAATATCCCTAATGCCTTCATCTGCCACCACATACCGCATACTGTACGCCTTCCAATCAATTTGCTATTTTACCTTCTGCCACTCCCGTACGTTACCTTGTCCATTTTCCTCCATTCTGCCCGGTAGGCCATGCATCCGTCATTAAGCACCATTTACCAGAAAACCTAACAACTCCCAGAGCCACAATTGTTCACGTGTCCACACACCATATGTATCTTGCGTAATTTTTGTCAAAGATTTACTACCACACCTACCCATTCCCCTGATTTACCCAGTAAATCTATCAAATCTCAATTAACGTGCCTAGCATGTGTTAATAAACCCGTCGGTCCTTTCACAAGATTTTCAAGGCCTAGCCTTGTCTGCAGAATTCAATTTTGCGGTCGAACCGCCACCCAGTTAGCGAACCAATCTGTCTTCACCTCCAGAGTTCAATTTTGTCCTTCAGGAACTTGTACTGACCAGTTTCGCAACCCACTCTGGACATGTGCTCGCCAACTCAATCCGTTTAAGGCTAGCTCTCCCCGGGAGAGGCTTGAGCTCCAGGGACCCAGTCCTGGCCGTTGACTCAGCTGGCAGTGGACGCGAAACAATCACCAAGGTAAACCAGACGAGCACCCCAAATGTTATGGAAATTCCATCGATAATCACTCTTAATGGAAGTAAGTACAGAGGCAGTTTTTATTTACTTGCAAGGAGAGAAGAGTCACAAAGCTTACAGAATAAACTGTGAGGAATCTCTAAAGTAATACAGAACAATTCTTAGTACTTATACTGTAAAAAGGGGTGTGGTAAGATACTGCACATCTGTCCTATGTCAACAATATATGTTCCCTTTATTCCATCAACACCTAGGTTTTACCCAAAAGGGCAAGTTGCCCCTACTTCCTCCAAGGGGATAAGGGAACATCGTAAAAGACAGTCGGCCACATTCCTGAAGAACAAGGGACAGATACCCTTATTGGTTTAGTCAGATTAACAGATGGTCAGAGGATCCAATGATCCACTGATATCATTCAGACATGTGTGTCACAAACAAAGACCAGAGTTACAGACCTGGGAATAGAAAAGCAGACATTTCTAAAATGTACATTGGTTCAAGAATTTCCATGACAGTTCCTTCTCTTGGGACTGATCGTCAGGGGCCTCCCGTGGGGGGCGAGGTACTGTGAGGGTTTCTTGTTTATTCCTTGTTTTGTGTTTCCCTGTTGTTATTTCTAGTACAGTCCTAGTATCATATATTTATGCTTGGTCCTCAATTAGTCATGTCTGTTAATATCTCCATTAGTTTCACTTGTTTTCCTCCACACCTGTTTGTAATTAGTGTTTCTATTTAGTTCTGTTCAGCATCCAGTTTCTTTGTGAGGTACTGTTTGTATATACAACTGTACTGAACCTTTTTCTTGTCATTTCTAAGTATTTACATTGAACTAGACCATTGCTTTCCAATTAGTGTTTTGACCTCATATCTGCCTTAGTCCTTTTGGACCTTTGCTCCCGCCTATTCTGACCTTCCTGTGTACCGGCCTTTTGCTTGCCCTGTGTTTCTGGCCTTTGGATTTAGGATTGCGTTTTTATAAAACATAGTGCTCTGCACTTGGATCCACTTCTTTTGTCCGTGTATTCATGACACTTTTAAACATATTAGCAAATCCATCCATACACTACATAGAACTGTACTGATGGATGAATGCAGTGTGTGTTGAAGGAAATGTTTACACCTGCTTCCAACATGTCTTTAATCCTGATTATATCTGTATATAGTTAAAAAAAATGCAATCTCTATCCGATCACAATTTGTCTATACCTGTCATTTGGATGCAATATGATTGTGAACCGGATCTGGACAAAGGACATGTTAGAATCAGATATTAACAATGCATTTTGTTAAGAAAACTTCTGTACACATATCTCAAGTAAACATACACAAAATAGTTCCATGTTTTGTATGCATAAACTTTACTTCAGGTAGCATAAAGCCTATTACTAGATATATAGTGTGTGCATGTTCCATTGCCCACTGGAAAAAAATCAAACAAATCTTTTTTTTTTTCCCTGGTTTTGATTTCAATGGACTGGACCAAAGCTGAACAAATTTTAGACACCTATGCTTGATTCACATTTGGTCTGGACCAGATTTTGTTCAAAAATATTTGTCTATAATTGGTTCAGTGTCAGGTCCTGGCTGGTGGCCTCTCAGCATCTCTATACGCCTTGGGGCCACGGTACTGTGTTCTGTTCTCCCCAATTACAGACAGCTGTGTCTCGTTGTCTCTAATTGGGGACCCTATTTAAGTTGTTCTGTTTGCCTTTCAGTTGGTTGGTCATTGCTTTGAGTTAGTTGTCTGTGTTGCTGCCCCTCAGGTCCGGTTTGTACCTCTCTTGTTGTTTTTTGTTTTTTTTACAAATAAAAGGATGATTCTCCATAGCTCTACGCCTTGTGTCCTGCCACTGAACTGTGACATTCAGATTAAACTATGGATGTTGAAACTAGTAAAACATCATCTAGGTTGTTGAGATCAAACTAAGTAAGCATTTCACTGTGTTTTACATCTGTATTATGTTATGTGATGATTCATTTTAATTTGATTGATGTTTTGGTTTTGTTTACTTGAAAGTTTATAGCTGGTAGGAGCTATGAGGCTTTGAATCCCAATTGAGGATCGTATGTTGACCTAACAATCAACAATCTAGGTATTGTTTTGAGGTTAACTAGCAAGTAAACTTCCGCACAGTACCATTACTGAGTCAGCATATATCAGAGACTAGCATTATGACCAGCCTTATAGAAACCAGTCTGACTAATGACAATTAACTTGAGTGACATTTTCCAATTGATATATCCTAAGTATACTATAATTAAAAATTACCCACTGTCCCCATTAAATTATGCATTCACAAGATTCCATACAGTGATGGACTGTGGACTGATGATATGTTAAACATTCAAATTCAAGCAATTTGCAGGTTTTATGTTAACATCCAGCCAGTGTGAAATCATAAATCAAACACACAGAGCATAGGTAGCATTCTGGCTTTCAAAGACATTCTAACAACAATCTTTCATGCATTTATTTAGCTACAGTATACACATTCAGTTGTTCTAAGGATACACACACGCAAGCATGCATGCATGCGTGTATGCAAGTATACACACCAATAGTGTCAGGCTGCTCCAGTATTAGAGATAAATTATACCTGACTCAGTGGCTTGGGGCGACAGAGGCTTACAGAGCAGGACTGAGATAAAGATACTTCTGACAAAGGCCCCATGAACCAAACACACAGTAGTCCTACTATATCCTTGGGAAACAATTGTCTGTGTGCCAAATGGCACCCCATTCCCTTTTTAATGCACGGTATCTGACCAGAGTTAATTGGGATCTTGGCAAAAGTAGTGCACTATATAAGGGTTCCATTTGGGATAAACAAGAGGTCCTGCCACAGTGACTCTAGGTGCTCCAGGCTCACATGTCACTCACAGCACCACCCTAAACATTGCCCAGGCCCATTTCATCGTTAGACTGAATAATACTGCCAGAGTTGAATACAGTTAAAGACGTAAGCCAGCGCACTCCAAATCTGACACAAGCAGAGCCATTGCTTCAAAAGACAACCCATAAGCTTTTCGCCAGACCATCAGTCTTCCAGCGTTTAATTTGGATAGAGTAACGAAACAATGCTGCTGCCTCAATGCAGTAGAAATGTATTCCAAATGCACCCTGTTTCCTATATAGTGCACTACTTTTGAGCAGAGTCTGTAAGTAGGCTCTAGCAAAAATAGTGCTCTGTGTAGTGCATAGGGTGCCATTTAGGACTAGCTGATGAAGCACATGCGTTCACATAAAAGCTCCTCAACTATCTGCGCTCCTCCTAATGCTCAGAATGCACGTGCATTTTGTTAGTCATTTCATTATTGACGTTGAACCTTCTCCCCACTGTGAGTTTAAGAACATACAGAAGCACCTTTAATTTAATGTCTTCCTTTTGTGGTGAGCAGTTGTATCCCAGAAACTTGGCTGTGTTCTGTGAGTCTAAAATAGTGCGGACAAACAGCTATATCCTTCCTCCTATAGGACACTTGGATCATAATAGAATAACCTGGTAGCAGCCTCACCAGGGGGCTAGGGTCAAAAGATAGGCAGCCAAGGCCACACCAGTCATATCAGAGAAAATATGAAGACATATTCAAAGCACTAAGCAAATATTTTCATAGGAGAGCTGTGTTTGGAAGCATGTTCTTAACCACATTTTTTTTTTCAAGTGTCGGCTGAAAGAGAACGAAAGAATGGCAAGACCTTGGTGAAACTTCTCCAAGGGCCTCTCTTCTAAAAAAATATCTACAGAGGGAGGGAGGGAGGGATAGAAAATAGAGAGCAAGAAGGAAGAAAAGAAGAAGGAAACCAGGCCTTTGAGGACTTTAAAGAGAAAGCGGCTATGGAGTGAACGGGAGAGAATGTTTACCCGGGGAATTAGTTCAGGATCATTGTGTACGCACAGGGCATTAGTTCCCTGGCTCCATTTCAGGGCCCAAGTGGCTCAAGCAGAGCTCCCCCCAGGGCAAGCCTAATTACCACAGGACTAGAGCCATTAAAATGCTTAACTAACCTCGTTTTGGAGAAACGCACAGATTAGCGCCTGCCTCCAGCAAAGTGTTGGGGATAACCCTGCTGCCTAATACCCTCTTTGATTTTTTTTTAAGTGGAGAGGAGAATAGGAGTGGATTGCTAATGGTGATGGTGGAATGAATGGGTATATGGAAAGTTTGAACCTCAATACACATTATAGTTGTTCAACAATATGAATCACATGCAAATAGTGCAGAGTGGACAGATGGATGTACTCAGGTGTAGCAGGTTACAAAAGCGATCCAAGCTGTGATAGTACAGTTACCGCCAATATTAATGGTACCCTTGATTTAAAAGGCTGCATAAAATAAACAAATTATGTAATGAGCTATGTTATCATTTTCCAATATGTAGAATATGTTTTACTTCTTTAGCAATTAATCGGAATCAACCGCCATTAAACAATTATGTGTATAACCATTGTTCCTTAAGGGAAGGAACAAAGTGAAACAAGAGGGCATGCTTATGTATGTACAAATATAATCACGTCTTTTAAGGTGGTACAGGGGTAAAACCAGCTGAGAGCCCCACCTCCCAGGATGTAGGAGCCCATCATATGCCTGCCATTATTGATTTACAGTATGGCAGTATCTTTTCTTTCCTACCTATCCATTCTTATGTTGATGCCAAAATGTCTACTGGAGTGCATGGCCCAAAAGAAAAGTGTAAATATGTGTATGTTGCTAAACAGCATTGGCACTTGGATTGGAGTGCTGTGGTTAAATTACATGAAAATAGAGGTCTTTGGCCATTTACAACAGTAGCCAGTTTGGCACTAAAATCAGAAAGTGTGAGTAGAAAAGAACCTCATAACTACTATAAAATATAAAGGTGGATGTTTGATATTATTGGGCTATTTGGCTTCCACCGGATGTGGGGCGCTTGTCATTATACTATTATTGACAATGATGGTGATTATGATGATTATATCCTAATAAAGAGCTGACCAAAAACCCACAGTGCCGTATTGATTCCATGGGATGTGCAATAAAGAATTGCGGAAATTATATTTATGATGTTACATGTGCTTTGTTTAAATCCAAACTGACTTTGAATCAGCCATGACTCAGACTGATGTTTATGGGTTGTCACAAATAATATGCATCTTAAGACAACAAGAAAGATGTCTGAAAACACTTTGCATAATTTGAAATCAATATGAGGGTATTTTGTATACAATATAATACATATGTAAATAATCTAATTGATAGTGGTGCATAGTATTATGCAGACGTCTATCATGTTTTGGCAATGCAGTAAATGAATTGGTTGTGCTACCCACTTTGTTTTCAAGCCATTGAGAGGACATGAATTTAGTGTGAAAGCAGAATGCCTGTCTTTGTCGCAGATAAGAGATGGTTTCAATGACTGTCTGACAATCATTCTGCAACACTGCATTATTTTTGTTATTTACCAACCAGGCATTTTTTTAGCAGTTTCACATTTACTTGTTCATGCACAATTTATACAGTGTATACAGCAGCTGTAAGAGCGTACAAAGTCTGAGTATGTGAGTATGTCCTTTGAATGCACTCCTGTTGTGGCTTGTGTAAGGAAGTACTTTACAATTGGTCACTGTTATACATTTGTTAACATGGGAAAAGAAAATGCTACTCTTTCTCCCTGGTTATTTACTTTATAATCAACCTGTTTAATAATTTACAAAATGTTGAAAATCCGGTTCCACAAATTTCAAAACACATAATGCCTTTCCTATTTCAAACATGTTAGTAATGTAAATACAATTTGATCCAAGAAAAGGAAAAGTTATGGCAAGAAAGAAGCATTAATAACGATTTAACATATTCTAAGACAAAGTAATCCTTTTAGTGTTACTTTTTTAATTTGGCAAAGGACGTGAAAGAAAAAATCCTGTAATAAATAAATGAAAGCAAAAATAAACAATGATTTGAAAGTAGAGTCAGGGGAGATGTAGTGCGGAGACGCGATAATGGGGATGCTAGCTAATAGCATCTTTGTTTTCAGTGAGAACAGTGCCTTGGTCTCCAGAGCCAAGAGAGGATTTTTGGCAAAGCTGTACATCTGCTGGTATGTCCATACTCTGGAAAAGGCACTCCGAGACCTCCTCTTCTCCTCCTCCTATCGGAATATCAGGTATACCCTCATACATCCTGGTACAGTAGGGAGGTGAAGGATGAGGTAGAGGAGGAGGCCAGTCATAGCCTACAGTGCACCATGTCTTCCTCCCTGTGGACACACTTGTTCATGTTCCTAATACCTAGGGCAACAGCCTGATCCTGAGACAATGAGGCCAACTAGCTTCCTTTTCTGCTGAGATTTGTTCCACTTCTTAAGGCCTTAAATGGAATCCTACATCCTGGATATTATTCCCTGCTCCGCTACTAACACAAACAATATAGTGTTCTGTAAGACACTGTTAAAAGTAACTGTGATTTTTTTTGTCTACAGCAGATTTTTTGTTGTTTACTAAGAATTCCATTCTACCTTACTTTTGACACAAATAAATGAAAAGTTAAATATGAAATAGTGCTTGGGTTGCATGTTGAAGCTTTAGAATAAAACAATCGCCTTTCAACAGCCGGCCGGTCAGATATGTTGTGACGTGGCAGACACAAGAGTCAGGGAGTAATAATCAAGTAATATTTATCCCTTTGCCCTTGGACATGGCCGGCTCTCATCCAATTCATCCACACATCTCTAATACATCACAGAAGGCCAGCTAACATGGCAAATAGCCCCTTTCATAACACCCACACTAATCGTTTATCTTTGAGCACAGGAAAAAACATATCCATTATTTCAGAGATTTTATTGTGACAGATACAAAAAAATGGTGAACTACAGAAAAAGTAAGATTGTTTTTCATGGTAACTGATAGACAATTAACACTTGAAAAATGCACACTAAAAATAAATAATGAGATTAAAATGAAAATATGTACAATTATATATGATGGTGCTGGTCTTGGCACTCACTAACATTTAATAATATGATTTGTTCTGTACTCTGAAACTGTATCATGCTGCAATGACATATGCAGATGTTCTTAAGTGATTACCTGGTCTACTACTGAAAACCTATTCTGGACTTGTGAAACTGACATGAGCTCAGTCTTGCCTTTAATATCCTCTTCAATTCAAACATATTACCAAGACATTATAAAGCACCTTGCTTTTCAAATTAATATCTATTACACATACAAAATTAAAACTATTATACATGTGGAATAGGTCTCCTACACCCGATAAGCAATATCTGCAGGTGTTTCTAAAGACAGATTCCACTCCAGCACACCACAAGATCTGGTGGACCATGCTTTTGGTGTAAAGGAACCTATAAATCTGTCTTTGGCTTGGTTAGTTGTGTAGGACTGAGATGGGCTAAACTGGTAAATTGTTTGTGTATTACGTTATCAGTTTGTTATTACATGTAATTACACACCCTGTCTTCCTGTCTATCAAAAAAGCATTTTGGATAAGATATTTAGATGCTAAACAGATTTCTAACAGGATATTTTCTAGCAGTTATGTAAGTTGCATTTACAGACATGAATTATATAAAATTATGATATAAAATTGTTGTTGTGTACATCTGCAATCTGCGTACACACTGAAAAAACTGGTCTATGGAGAAATATTTGTATCAGTATTTGATCAGCATTTCAACAATACGGACGGATAAACATAATTTAACAAATAGCACATTAAAATGACACCTTTGTTAATTTATTTAACAATATTAGATTGACTTGTATTATTTTTCATAATATTACTTGTAGTCTCATTAAAAAGATTGTAACTATCAATCTCATATTAATTGGGAGGAATTAATGAAAGAGTGCACTCTTGCTTATAGGACAGCTTCAACTGTGTGAGATTTGAGGGTTTTCTTGCATGTAAAGCTTGCTTCTCCCTCAGCAATTGTATACCATTTAGATATGGGGTCTGACATATTTTTCAGCCCTTACATTTTTCAGTTCAAGTTCAGTATTTTGAAAGATCACATTCTCCTAAAGGATTCTCTGGTACAATGTGGAGTTCATGGTTGATTCCACAGATCAATCAATCAAATTTATTTATAAAGCCCTTTTTACATCAGCAGTTGTCACAAAGAGCTTTTACAAAACACCCGGCCTTAAACCCCAAGGAGCAAAGATCAGTAGTGTTGAATTTCAGTGGCTAGGAAAAACTCCCTAAGAGGGCCGAAATGTATCAAGAAACCTAGAGAGGAACCAGGCTCAGAGGTGTGACCAGTCCTCTTCTGGCTGTGCCGTGTGAACATTAAGAGTACAAATTGTAATAAATAATAAATGCATGTGGGCTGAGTCCAGACTCTATTTAAACCTAGTCCAGGTCGGAAGCATGACCAGATGGACAAGGACAGGGACAACACGGGGGGAAGGGGGGGTCAGCAGAGTGGCAGCTGAAATCGGCAGGTATCGACTTGATCTGGAACACAACCAGGAGGACTTTGGACAGGGACAGCAACGGGTCTTTCAAGCCTGGTATTCCGCAGGTGTGGGCCAAGACCTCATGTCCTCCTAAGTTTAAAACAGGGCAGGAGACAGGGAAAATTTAGAAAATGCATTCCTTAGATCTACAAGGATTTATAGTGGAGAAGTAGCACTGACCCTACTCCCCCAGCACAACAATATAGCAGCGTAAGACCTTGGGGCTGAGTCAGGGGGGTCCAGTGACAAAGATTGCAAGCATCCCCAAATCATAACGCCCCCTTCCCCATACGTTACAATGGTATAGGGTTCCCTTGTTAATGTGGCCAACTCAACCTTTGACTCACCTGTCCAGTGCATATTTTTCTAGTAGTCTTGTTCTTCTACCAGGTGTTTTCTGGTTGAAGAACAAGAGTTTTTTGTAAGATATGGTGTTTCTTTTGTCCTGACCTCCCATGTTGGCCAGTCTGACAGTTGACCCTTACACTTTGACATTGACTGTGGCAATAGATGCTTGTAGATCACTTAATGTTACCCTGAGGTTCTTAGAAACTTAATTGAGCAACATTCAGTTAGCTCCTGGGCTGAATTTGGTGGTATGGCCTGTCCTAGATAGATTGCCAGTGGTCTAGAGTTTTCTACATTTGTAGATTATCCGTCGGACAGTGGAATGATTGACTTCAAATTGCTTGGAAATTGGTTCTGTAACCCCTCCTAGAGTCATGGACACCAACAATCTTTCTTCTGAGGGCCTCAGTGAACTCTTTTGATCTTGGCATGACGTGTTACCACACATCTGTATTTTTAAGACCAAACCAAGTTTCTGATCTTTATGCAAGGCAGGACACTTCAAGTTAATCTTTAATTATTTTCTAATGATTTAAACCTATCTGGTGTACCTTATAATTTTAGCTATTAGGGGTCTACAAAATGTTTCCTCTGTTGTTTAAACTGTATAAATGATTGGAAATGGAAATTTTAATGTTATTTATAAAAATAGGTGACCTTTAAGGTAAATCAAGTATGCTATGTAAGAAAGGGTACTCATATGTTCATGTTTTAGCATTCTGATGAAAGGTAACATTGTAACATAAATCTATTGTGATATCAGCCTTTAAAGTGACATTTCCTTCTCTGACATTCTGTAAACGTTGCTGAGGGTTTCTGAGGGTGACTGTGAAGCGCTGTCTATCTGTCAATCTCTTCCCAACTGTTTAGTATTCTGGCTGTGAAAATGTTTGCCCCACCCCCCCAAACCGAAAGATATGAGATAACTTTTTTCCTTCTCAACAGATGATTTTAAGTGCCTGCCATTATCTCCATAGGTCTGTATCGTATTATAATCTGCAATCGCAGGTCAGAAAGTATACGCCACTCTTGTCTCGCCCAATGCTGCAGAATTACTTTCCTCCACACAATGCCAGACTGAATGGGGCCAAGGCTTTGTCATTTAAACTGCATAAAGAGGCCAGAAATTGATTTTTATTGTAGATCTTCATATCTAATAAAGCTCTGAGGATCTTCTTTCTTCCTTTTCTGAATGGACACTGAATTGCTTTCAATCTACTTGTGTGTTTCATGCATAAAAGTGGTGGCCAGGATGATAGGGAGGGAAGTAGAGGAGGGGGGTGGTCATGCCTTGTGATAGCATCCCCTTCTCTCTTTCTCTTCTTTCTCATCCCCTTCTGTCTTTCTCTCTTGCCTTGGAAACCAGACCTGGGGAGGATGGAGAGAGGATGGAAGGAGGAGGATGTGAAGGAGCTGGGGGTAATTGAAAAGTGAAATATTTTTTCCTTCCTCTTTAAAGAAGAATGTGTTCTTTTCAAAGAGAAAACATAACCAGGACTCAATTCTAGCCAAAAGAAAAGCCAGTGCAAAAGTGCTGTCAGCTCAAGAGGTTAAAATAGGTCCATCTGTATATATAGTGCAAGGCTAAAAGACAGTATAAAAAATCTTCACCTCATTTCAACTAGTGTCTACAAAAGAATATCTGGCTGGAACATTTAAATTGATGATATTGATCTATTACTATAGAGACTTCTCTATTAACTAACATACTGTATCTCATGAAAAACATCAACATTGAACGTAGTTTTGCATTTCCTCTCATTTTCTCTTAATCAAACATATGTAAACAAATTTTATTTTCATGCAACTGAATATGATTAATTATCTCACAGTAATCCTATCTGAACTTGTAAAGACTTTTCAGAGGAGATTATAATTTCCAAACTGACAAGCATGGTAGTTGAGGGCATTCTGTAAGTCTTAGATTAAAGGTCACAGCTAACGAGTGAGAAAAAACTCAACGCATACTTTTAAGTTGAGGCAGATGCAATCAAAAGCTGAGCAGCTTGGAATGAAGACAACTAACTGCCTCAAAACAGGCAGAATGATTATGGAAATGGATATCTGAGCACAGCAACCAAACATATGGCAGCGTCTTATGCCGTAATAACACTAGGGGCTGGGTTTAATCAAACTTCACCAATTAAAACACAAATGAGATGCAAACATCTGAAAGTCTGGGGACAAATTGAGAAGGATTGTTATTATCTTGAATAATTCTGGGAGTTTCCGTTTTTCTGCTGAGCTGCCTTCCCTTTTGGAGATAAAGCCACACAAACATACAATCTTCACTGAAAAACAAACACCACATGAGGCCGTGTTATGAAGACATAAAGAAAAGGAAGTAGTGCTTTCCACTCACAAATATTTCACGAAATTTAGCAGATCAAAACACAAGTCACAAATCGGTAAGTGGTAAATATTCCTACGCCCAGCATTTACTTTTGAATCTTAATTCCAACTCAAAATTTCTATTGAAACGTACTGACCTTTTGCAGTTCAATTCAGTATTGACCATGACCATGCAACCTGAAGTGGTCAGAGAAGACAAGGGTAAAATAGGGTAGATGCTGCTACAGATCGAGAGCAACCTAACCCAGAAATTCATGTTCTCTATACCCTAACCCAGGGGTTCCCAAACTTTTTTGGCCCACGACCCCATTTTGATATCTAAAAATTCAAACATGGGAAGAAAAATTATATGATCAACAGCCAACATTAACTTGTCATTTGGGCCTATGAGAGTCAATTGTAAAACATTTGCACAGTATTTATGATTTTATTTTTATTTCAATGTTACATACTTGCAAATTTGTATGAATCAATTTCTGATTGTCTCTCACCAGCACTAATGAGATATATGTGCTTGATGCATGTCGCGTCATAGGTTTCTCAAAGTCAGGGTGCTTGTTTGATAGTGCGCACCTCATCTCTGCTCTCACATCCAACCTAGATTGATATTTGCTTTTAATGTAGACAAAAGCACTGAATCCAGCTTTACAAAGATATGAGCTGGCGAAGGGTACCATGAGTTTTAATGATCAGTGGGAGACAGCAGGGTACTCCTATTGAGATAGGAACCAAAACTCCTCCGTAGTGATCCGTGAATGTGTTGTTTGTAGCGTTCGGTCACATAACAGCTCCATCAGCTCTTCAGTTTCACTTGCAGTCATGTCAACTGAACCAGGATCAGAGTCAAATGGATTTTGCACCCAGTCAAACTTTATCATGTCCAAATCTGGGAAGTAGGTCCCAAAGTGCTGTTCCAAGCGTTGGGCGTCAGTGGTCATCACTCATGTGGGACAATCGCTGCTGCTTTTGTCTGTTAGAAACTTGCACAGCCAAGGGAAGGGGGCATATTTCGCTTTCGAAAGACACTCTGTCCAATAAGAAATCTTTCCCCTGAAACCACTGATTCGGTCACTCATTTGTATTAGGTTTTTTTCTTCCCTTGCAAGCTTAAGTTCAATTTGTTCAGTTTCCCAAATTTGTTACATAGGCAAGGAGACACATTTTCTTCTTGTCACACAGAAAGTCAACACAGTCTTTTTTACATCCATTGCGAATGACAACAGTTCCAATCTTAATTAAAAAAATCTTTCTATCACCCTCCCCCTCAATAACCACCAAGCCTCAGTGTGAGACCCTGTGTGGTCTCATGTTTGGGAATCGTGAGACAGAACAATATAGCGAACTAAAGTCAATGCATGGGCATCCCGGCCCTCGCAGCGAACATTCATTTGGAGAGCATAAGCTGGGGAGTTTTTGAATTGTTCAATCAGAGTTTCCTCTTGATTGCTAGTAATAGCATCAATTCTTTGTTTCACAGTATTACCTGACAAAGGTATTGCTGTGAGTTTCTTTGCCTCTTGCTCCCCACACATTGTTTTTACCATATCAATTGTGGTTCGTCAGGGGTATGCAGTATTTATGATACATGTACTTAAAATACGTATTTCAAATACAAAATAGGATTTTGTAATTTGTATTTGATGAAAATGGCTTCATATTTTGTATCAAAATACTTTAGTGTTTTGATTTTTGTAGTTTAAAAATACTGTAAAATACTTTGTGAGAAGACTACATGGTGACATCATAAAAATGCTGCCTCTGATTGGCGCCTACTTAGTAATTTGCCCATCCTCAGCTCCAACATTTATTTTCCTTTGCTGGACTGATCAACTGGCCCCATCAACATCTAAATGCCACACTTTTTAAAAAGTTAGTTGTGATTAAAGGCATCAGTAGCTAAAGAGACCTCTGCAATGTAGGTCACAATGCACACACACTCATTTAATACACTCCCTCTCACACACACACCCACACACTCACTCACTCACTCAATCACATGCTTACTCTCTCACTCACACTCACACATAAGTTTGACTGTTTCGTAGAACTTTTGAACTGTTTTGGAATACCTGGTCTGTAGTATTCTCTATTGTAGTTTTCTCTATTGGAGTTTAATTAATGTGTATGTGTCCTCTATAACTATATTCTGAGGCTCTCAATAGATTCAGTGGTTGGAGTTGGGTTAAGACTCCCGGACACGTTCTGTTGCAACTCTCGGATTACGTTTCGGGCTACATTTAAAATCAAAACATATTCATTAATATAAGATCATTAATATAATTGTTGACAAAGTGCTAAACTGTTTGTTTCAACCTCCAAATAGGTGTCCAATGATTGATAAATAAATAATTGATTGCTAAATGATTGTACACTAATTGAAGTAGCTGTTTAGTAGGATCATGACTTTGCACACCATTGCATGAATGACTGCCTGACATATCATTTGTTATATTATTTATGATTAACAACCAAACTATTAATTACTTAGAAACAAGTTGCTATGAATAAAGGTGCCATCCGTTGTATTCTTATGAATTACTTGTTTGTCATTGAGTCAGTGTTGCTGTAGGCCCTTCAAACTGTTAGTTAAACATTAAACTATTGGTTACTTTAAAATTAACCTTCATCTGGGTAATCACAGGGATATGTAAATATTTGATCTGTTAACTGGTTGCATATGTCAGATATATCGCATGACTTGTTAGGCAGATAAAAGCTGTTGCTATCAAACACTGTCTACTTAATCAACTGAGTCAATGTACTGGTGAAGGGATAGATCTAATAGGCAAATAGATGGAAGGTTTGCCAAGTGATTACATACTGATTTCATTGTAAAAGTATTTTTAGTATTTTTTAAATACAAAAATACAGTAGTTTATTTTGATACATGGTGTGGCTGTTGTATTTTGTAGTTCATTTTGACACACTTAAAATTAAGGTATTTTGTATCTTATTGTAAAATACATTTTGATGTATCTTTGCCCATCTCTGTGGCTGGTAATATCAAGGTCTCTGCAATAGTATGTGGTTTCATTGCCTGTGCAATGATAACTAACCTCAAATGATGGACACTTTCAGAGACAGTCATGGCCTTTTTGAATTGTACCTGTCGCTTACACTATTTAGGTCATCTTGTTTTCTATCAAAAAAAGCCTTGAGTTTGTCGGCATGTTCCTTGTGTGTGGTGTCACAGTGCCATTAAGCTTGTTGGGCATCATGCTCTCACATGAGAGGACATTTCCACACAATAGGCATTTTGGCCTTTCTTTGTTGTTTTTAATGATGCTGGTAAAGCCATATTGTTAAGGAGGTTTTGTCGTATTTTCAAGAATGTTTTCGGATTTTGTGCTGGTCACTTACCTCTGCTTCACTTGATGTACTAGCCTCTGAGCTACAGTAAACTTAACGTAACCCAAATTCCTAACTTAAACCTAACCCATAATGACTATATCTAAAAGTAGCCCCAATTCTAATACTATGTCCAGTTGTAAGTTTACTCTAAACCTAAGTCAGACATCACTGTTAAATATTGGTATACTATAACAGTTGGTATGTACTAAATGTCAGGGCTGCATGTGATTAATCAAGAATTGATGGTGAAAATTTTTTGTGTGACATCCTTTCCACTATTATTATAAATAACCTGGATTTATAAAAAAGCTCAGTCGTCTTTCTCTGAGGAGACCTCTCATTATGCTTGATACTTTTTGTCAAGTTATGGTGTCAGTTTGTGCTATGCCCTGAGTTAGTTAATAAATACCCTTTATTATTCCCTTGGATGATGTGTGGTATTCCAATTTTGTCATGGCTTATGAGCCAGGTTTAGACATACGATCTTAGAATTAACAGTGACTTGAGGACAGCTGGAGATCCTCAAGGAAGCCCTGGAGTTCTTCAAGCAGCCTTCATTATTCAGTGGTTCATATTTGCTTGTCTAGTTAGTTACAGAACCTTTAATGGGTTGCGACTTTTCAAAATGTAACCCGCCCCATCATGTAAAGGTTCTTCGATGATTGTAGAATTCCATCAGTCTGACAAATTTTAGATCTACAATATCTCCAATAATAACTTTTTACCAAAGTAGGAAATAAAACTTTACGATACACTGTGAAGTGTCATTGGTGATTACTTTAGTTGCTGTAGTCTTTACTTATGTAATGCATTATTGAAGGAGGTTCTGTACTGAAAATAATGATCTGGTTTTAGAAAAGAGAAGCCCTACTGTGTCACTGGGTTATAGCTGTGTATTTAAACATGCAAGTTTTATCATCTATGCATTTTTTCTACAACAATGAATTAAATATCCTATTTTCCAACACTAATTTCCCCAACCATTGCTTCTTGTACTCAAAGGAAATAGTCCGCCACTATACAGTCTGTCAGAATATGTTAACTATTTGAGAAGTTTTTCAAGATTTTAATGACAGGTGTCTGGATGGTTTCCTATCTGTACTGGTGTCAGTATTGCTCAGGCTACAATATACATAGCATCGACAGCAATCATAACACCCCAAATAAACAGCGCTGTTATTTTATCAGCCTGGAAAACGTGTGCAAACCAGATATTTCAATAAAAAAAATATTGACTGCAACAATATTGCAATTCCTTTTCAGACACACAGGTTAAGTAAATGGAGTAAAATACATTACATTTTCATCAATTCGTATTTAATTTCAGTTAACTATTTCCTCCATTGTTGTTGTTCCCACTGCTGAATGTGCTTCAATCAGATTGTCTACAAACATATTTATAATGACTGGAGGAAATATATTACAGCAAAATATCACGTTTTGCAGGGCATAATATTGAAGTATGTGGACTTATTTTAGATGCTTTTTAAAAGGTAGGGTTTCAGAAAATGGGCATGAACTCTGCTGTCTTAGCTTCAAGGGGAAGCTGACTCCGCTATTGGGATTGCCAGGACGGAGAATAGCATTGAGTGGGTTGAGCAGAAGCTGCCCTCACATAGGAGTAGGACAGCCAAGCGATCAGAGGCGTTAGAACAAAGAGCTTGGCCTTGTAGTGGATGCAACCCTCCCCACAGCATGATGCTGCCACCACCGTACTTCACTGTAGGGATGGTGTGGATTGGGCAGGGTTAAATTTGCGCCCACATAAAGTTTTGCATAAGAAGCTCCATCTCGGTCTCATCTGCCCACAAAATGTTTTCTCACATTGCAGCTGTGTCATTCTCATTCTTTTAAAATTAACAGCTTCTTTCTTGCCACCTTCCATTACAGGCCAGTTTTATGCAGAACCTTATGATTGTTGCACCCACCCACTGACCTATGAACTATGTAGCTCCGTTAAGTGGTTGTTGGCCTGTCTATGATGACCTCAATAGACTATTTTGTGTTTGAGTGCTGAGTTTTGAGGCACATCTTTTTATCAGTTGTGTGATGCAGCTTCCACTTCCAAATTTTTTAACCATCTGTGCTCACTGGGATATAAAACTTCTTTTATTATTATTATTTTGGATAGCCACTTGAATAGTTCACAGGTGGAGGCCAATCAGTAAGGTAATTGTTTCCTCGTTAGGACAACAAGGAAAGCATGAATGGGTGAATTCGTTTGCAAGCAACCATTTTTCAGTAGGTTCCTAACAAATTAAGCTCTGATGCATCCTGTATTCTTTGATCATCCTTGAGATGTCCCTAGAACTTGATTGGAGCACCTGTGGCCAATTCAATTGATTTGACATGATTTGGAAAGGCACACGCCTGTCTATTCAAGGTTCCACACTTTACACTGCATGTCAGAGCAAAACAATGAAGTCCATGGAACTCTCTGTAGGCTTTAAAGAGAAACTTTAAAGAATTCTGTTGAATTCAAGTTCAAAGTTTATTTATCAAATGCACCGAATAACACCGCATCATTCTGCACAATGAAATGCTTGTGACAAGGCACACAACATCTACGTAGTAAGAATTAAGAAATATATAAAGCTAAAATACAGCAAAAATATAGCAATAATATACATAAAAATGTAAACTAGCAGCAATTTTAAAAAGAGTAGGATGGGGAATATGAACAATATGGGTAGCAGTATTAAATATTATAGAGACAATATGAGTGTAATATGCCTATGAATGGTACATACAAAATAATAATAAGAATGATTCTGGTTGATCAGTGTTGTTGGTTGAGGAGCCTTATGGCCTGAGGAAAAAACTGTTTGTCAGTCTAGAATTGTGTGCCCCGATGCTCCAGTAGCGTCTATAAGACAGCAGCAATGTGAATGGACCATAGCTTGGGTGGCTGTAGTCTTTGATGATGTTCTGTGCTTTCCTAAGGCATCGTGTATGGTAGATGCTTTGCACGGATGGGAGATGGCAGCCAATGACGCGCTCCGCAGATTTCACCACCCTCTGGAGTAGGATGACCACATTTTCAAACCCCCAAACCGGGACCCTTAAGTGTACCGCACGTTAATGCACACGCACATGTATGTGCTTATGCACGCATGTTGGTCATCGTGCGTGCCTGTGTTATTCACTGTCCTGAGTGTTTTTCCGCTCCCTTGAGCTTTGATGAGAATTGTTGCTTTGCTAAGCAGTTCTATGCAGTTGTTTGTATGGCTCCGACTTGTATGTGGAAACATTACAGTATTATTATTATAATTATTATTTTAATTGTGGTGAAAACCAGGACAATTCGGTAGTGAATGTCAAAAACCAGGACATTTTAGTGTTTTACAGCTATTTGTTGGGACCCAGGACACCCAGCTTGAAGCCGGGACAATCCCAGGCAAACCAGTACGTCTGGTCACCCTACTCTGGAGGGACTTACGATCCACAGCGGAGCAGCTGCCGTACCAGGCAGTAATGCAGCCTGAGAGGATGCTCCCAATGCTACCCATGTAGAAGTTGGTGAGAGTTTTTACAGACATGGCAAACTTCTTTTGTCTCCTCAGGAAATATAGTCACTTTTGGGCAGTTTTCACTGCTGAGTTCGCTTGCCTGGACCAAATGAGGTAAACTTTGATGAACACACCAAGGAACTTGAAGTCGGAGACTCTCCACTTCAGCTCCAACAATGTGTATGGGGGCATGATCCACCCTCTGCCGCTTCCTGAAGTCCACTGTCAACTCCTTTGTTGTTGAGAGAGAGGTTGTTGTCCTGGCACCATGTAGCCAGGTTCTTTACCTCCTCTCTATAAGCGCTCTCTTCACTGTTGGAGATAAGACACAGGATTGATGTGTCATCTGCAAATTTAAGGATGGTGTTGGAGCAGTGTGTGGCCTTGCAGTCATGCATGAACAGGGAGAACAGGAGGGGATGCAGCCCTGGGGTGCTCTGGTTGCCAGGGTCAGTGAAGAGGAGGTGAGGTTGCCCATTCTCACCACCTGGGGTCTGCCCGTAAGGAAGTCTAGGATCCAATTGCAAAGGGAGGTGTTAAGTCCCAGGGTTCTGAGCTTAGGAACAAGCTTAGCGGGCACAATAGTGTTGAATGCTGAGCTGTAGTCCACAAAGAGCATCCTCACATATGTGTTGCCATTTTCCAGGTGGGAGAGGGCGTTCTGTGTCGTCAGGGCAATAGCATCGTCCGTAGATCTACAGTTGTGCTCATAAGTTTGCATACCCTGGCAGAAATTGTGAAATTTTGGCATTGATTTTGAAAATATGACTGATCATGCAAACGACTTTGATTTAAGGATAGTGATCATATGAAGCCATTTATTATCACATAGTTTTTGGCTCCATTTTAAATCATAATAATAACAGAAATCACCCAAATAGCCCTGATCAAAAGTTTACCCTTGAATGTTTGGCCTTGTTACAGACACACAAGGTGACACACACAGGTGAAAATGGCAATTAAAGGTGAATTTCCCACACCTGTGGCTTTTAAAATTGCGATTAGTGTCCGTGTATAAATAATCAATGAGTTTGTTAGCTCTCACGTGGATGCACTGAGCAGGCTATATACTGAACCATGGGGAGCAGAAAAGAACTATTAAAAGACCTGCATAACAAGGTAATGGAACTTTATAAAGACGGAAAAGGATATAAAAAGATATCCAAAGCCTTGCAAATGCCAGTCAGTACTGTTCAATCACTTATTCAGAAGTGGGGATCTCTTGATACCAAGCCAAGGTCAGGTAGACCAAGAAAGATTTCAGCCAAAACTGCCAGAAGTATTGTTTGGGATACAAAGAAAAACCCACAAGTAACCTCAGGAGAAATAGAGGCTACTCTGGAAAAAGCGGTGTGGTTGTTTCAAGGAGCACAATACGACGATACTTGCATGGCTGCATGGTCAAGTTGCCAGAAAGAAGCCTTTACTGCGCCAATGCCACAAAAAAGCCTGGTCACAATATGCCCAACAACACCTGGACACGCCTCAATGTAATTTGGAGTGACGAGACCAAAATGGAGCTTTATGGTCACAACCATAAGCGCTATGTTTGGAGAGGGGATAAAATTAAGAGAACACTGCACCTTTTTCTTTCCTTTCCAAAAAAGTTGAAAAGAAAAGTTTTGAGTGAGGAACAGAAGCGTTCAATTTGCAGTGGTCTCTTAATTTTAACCCTTGTGTTAACTTTTTTGGAAAGGAAAGAAAAATGTGCAGTGGTCTCTTAATGTTTCCAGAGCTGTATATTACCAATTCTCCAAGGGTATGCAAACTTTTGAGACACGGCCTGGAATGCCATCTGGCCCTGGTAACTTCCGAGGGTTACCTTTTTTAAAAGCTCTCCTCATGTCAGCCGTGGTTAGGGACAGAGTTCAGTCATCCTGGTCCTTGGCAAGCCTTCCAGATTGGTGTTGGTCTCTTCAAACTTGCCAGTACATTTTTGAAATTAGTCAGATTTCTGCAGAGGGTTTCCCACCTTGCCCCTTCGCCCAATGTGGAGTTAAACGTCAAACCACACATTGTTCACCAAACCCTCAAATGTTTCCCTTTTTGAGCTGCACCAGTCAGTGAAGCAGTCCACTTTGTTTGTTTCATTGTGTTTTTCTCATTTTGGTTTTTCTCAAGTTCCTTTAAAGTTCCTCTTGCATTGGTAACTCATCATTAAAAGCAATAAGAGATCTTACAATGATAAGACAATAAACAACAAGGACAGATGGAACAGAGGGAGGCTATATACAGATAATGATTGCTGATAGGATCCAGGTGTGTAGTTGGTAAATTAGACAAGTCCTGGTGATGGATGGGCGTGGATGGTGGTAGCTAGTAGACTGGTGACGCTGAACACCTAATAAGAGGGGGAGGAGCCAGAGGAGGCATGGTCGTGACAGTACCCCCCAACCATCCACCATAGGGGCCTCCTAGAACACATTGAAAAGGTGTTAGATTGGAGGAGTAGCGAAGAGAGTTCTGACCATAGACCAACCACATAGCTAGGCCAAGCACTCCTGACAGTAGCTGTGCAGGATCCGTCCCTACTCCTGGTTGAGACTCTCCACTTGCCCATTAGTCTGGGGGCGGTACCCAGAGGTCAAGCTAACTGCAACCCCAAGACGTTCCATGAAAGCTCTCCAAACACGCAATGTAAATTTTCTGCTGCAGTCTGACACAATGTCTTCCAGGATCCCATTAAGCCAGAAGACGTCGGTAAACAGGGGTTCTGCGGTCTGTAGGTAGACCGGACATGGGGAGCAACCAGAAGGCCTTAGAAAACTGGTCCACTATCACTAGTATAGGGGTGTTATCCACTGATGGGAGGAGATCGGTAACGAAGTCCACCAACAGATTCGTCCAGGGCCATTGGGGAATAGGTAGAGGATGTAGCTTGTAGTCGTAGGGGAGGTGTCTCAGCTGTCTGACACTGAGCAGGAATGGCAAAAGAGTCCACGTAACCACGGACATCTTGCGCCAAGACATGCCACCAGTATTTTTCAGAGATGCTGGGTTGCCCAGTGATTGGAGTAGATGGACATGATGAACATGTTGTTTCCACATGGTGGAGTACACCAGAATATCATTGATGTATACCACTACACATTGCCCAAGCATGTCTCTAAATGTCTCATTAATTAAATCCTGGAACACTGCGGGAGCATTAGTTGTCCAAACGGCATGATCAAATACTCATAGTGACCAGAAGAGCTGAAATCTGTTTTCCACTCATCCCCTTTGTGCACACACACCAGATTATACGCACTGCGTAAATACAGTTTAGTAAAAATCGTGCCCCATGCAATTGTTCAACAGAGTTGGTGATTACCAGTAAAGGATATACAATGATAAGCCATAACATTATGACCACTGACAGGTGAAGTGAATAACACTGACAATCTCGTTATCATGGCAGCTGTCAGTGGGTGGGATATATTAGGCAGCAAGTGAACATTCAGTCCTCAAAGTTGATGTGTTAGAAGCAGGAAAAATTGGCAAGTGTAAGAATCTGAGTGACTTTGACAAGGGCCAAATTGTGATGGCTAGACGACTGGGTCAGAACATCTCCAAAACTGCAGCCCTTGTGAGGCTTTCCCAGTCTGCAGTGGTCAGTACCTATCAAAAGTGGTCCAAGGAAGGAAAAGCGGTGAAACGGCGACAGGGTCATGAGCGGCCAAGGCTCATTCATGCATGTGGGGAGTGAAGGCTGGCCTTTGTGGACCAATCCAACAGACGAGCTACTGTAGCTCAAATTGCTGAAAAAGGTAATGCTGGTACTGATAGAAAGGTGCATTGCAGTTTGTTGCGTATGGGGCTGCGTAGCCGCAGACCAGTCAGTGTGCCCATGGTGATCTCTGTGCCGAAAGCACCTATATGGGCACGTGAGCACTGGACCATGGAGCAATGGAAGAAAGTGGTCTGATGAATCATGTTTCCTTTTACATCATGTGGATGGCCGGGTACGTGTGCGTCACTTACCTGGAGAACAAATGTCACCAGGATGCACTATGGGAAGAAAGCAAGCCAGTGGAGGCAGTGTGATGCTTTGGGCAATGTCCTGCTGGGAAACCTTGGGTCCTGCCTTTCATGTGGATGTTACTTTGACACGTACCACCTACCTGTGCATTGTTGCAGACCACGTGTACCCTTTCATGGCAACAGTATTCCCTAATGGCATTGGCCTCTTTTAGCAGGATAATGCGCCCTGCCACAAAGGAAAAATGGTTCAGGAATGGTTTGAGTTCAAGGTGTCAACACCTTGAACAAAAACGAGTTCAAGGTGTTGACCTGGCCTCCAAATTCCCAAGATCTCAATCCAATCAAGCATCTGTGGGATGTGCTGGACATACAGGTCCAATCCATGGAGGCCCCACCTCGTAACCTACAGAATGTAAAACGCCTTGGTGCCAGATACCACAGCACATTTTCAGAGGTCTAGTGGAGTCCATGCCTCGACGGGTCAGGGCTTTTTTTGCGGCAAAAGGGGGACCTACACAATATTAGGCAGGTGGTCATAATATTATGGCTGGTCAATGTACTTTACCGTCGCCTTGTTAAGAGTCTGGTAGTCAATGCTGGGACGTAGTCCTTTGTCCTTTTTCTTTACAAAGCGGGTGAGCGAGAGGGATGAATTAACCCATGCTGAAGTGTTTCCTGTATGTAGTTTTCCATGGCCTGTGTCTCTGCGTACGATAATGGATATATATGTCCTCGTGGTAATGCCATGCCGGGAATCAGATCAATGTCACAGTCCCAAGGACGGACAGGAAGGAGACACATAGCTCTGGTCGGAGAGGATGCCTCTGACAGATCCTGGTACTCTTCATTGTTGTTAGGCTGGAGGGTGCACGCCTGACTCCCCACCGAGGTGGCATAGATGGACACTGAGAGACACCTCCCCTGACACTCCGACAACAACCCGAGCATTTTGTGATCCGCCCAAGAGATAACAGGGTTGTGTTGTTGTAACCATGACCAACCTAAAACGATAGGATGAACAGGTGAGTCAATGGCAAAAAACACGAGGCTATATCTGTATGCTCATTATTTATTGATACGGAAATGCTCTGGGTGACGTTGATGGATCTCCCTGGAGGACGCGCGGTTGTGACAATACCACACCTTCTCATGCCTTATTTATTAAATATGCCACATCTATCACCCAATTGGCATTCAAAATTCGAACCACCATTTCTTTAAAACAGCTTGATTCCAACAGGATACATTTCAACTCGTACATGCAGTTAGGTCTGGAAATAATTGACACTAGACACAAACAAATGTTGTTATTTTGGCTGTTTACCAAAATATATTCAAGTTACATTTAAATAATGGGGGCTTGAAGTGCAGTCTCTCAGGTTTAATTTGAGGGTATTCACATCCAAATTGGAGGAAGGGTTTAGGAATTACAGCGCTTTAATATGTAGCCCCCTCTTTTTCAAGGGACCAAAAGTAATTGGACAATTGACTCAAACGCTGTTTCATGGAGAGGTGTAGACTATTCCTTTGTTATTTATTCATCAATTAAGCAGGTAAAAGGTCTAGAGTTGATTCCAGGTGTGGCATTCGTATTTGGAAGCTGTTGCTGTGAATCCACAACATGCGGTCAAAGGAGCTCTCAATGCAAGTGAAACAGGCCATCCTTAGTCTGCAAAAAAAAAAAATCCATCAGAGAGAAAGCAGGAAAATTAGGAGTGGCCAAATCAACAATTTGGTACATTCTGAGAAAAAAAGAACGCACTGGTGAGCTCTGCAACACAAAAAGGCCTGGACCTCCACAGAAGACAACAGTGGTGGATGATCGTAGGATTCTTTCCATGGTAAAGAAAAACCCCTTCATAACATCCAGCCAAGTGAAGAACACTGTCCAGGAGGTAGGCATATCATTATCCAAGTCTACCATGAAGAGAAGATTTCACAAGAGCAAATACAGAGGGTTCACCACCAGGTGCAAAACATTCATAAGCCTCAAGAATAGAAAGGCCAGATTTTGCCAAAAAACATCTAAAAAAGCCAGCCCAGCGTTTGGTGATGTCCATGGGTTCCAGACTTCAAGCAGTCAATGCCTGCAAAGATTTCTCGACAAAGTATTAAAAACAACCATTTTATTTATGATTGTGTAAATTTGTCCAAACACATTTGAGCCCCGAAATAAGGGGACTGTGTATGAAAGTGGTTGCAATTCCTAAATGTTTCATACAATATTTTTGTTCAACCCCTTGAATTAAAGCTGAAAATCTGCACTTCATTTGCATCTTGGTTCTTTCATTTCATTTCCATTGTGGTGGCATAGAGAGACAAAATTATTAAAATTGTGTCAGTGTCCAAACATGTCCGGATCTAACTGTATCTTCTCCTACATACAGGGGTCCTACCAGGAATTTTGGGACCCATGATAATATATCACATCGGGCCCCACCCAGGGCCGCCGGGGATCGGCACGATGCATACTGTGGAATTCATTATTTGATGCAAGACTGATAACCTCTATAAGAAACTGTCCAGCATCCAATGCAGACTATGGGCTGTTTTTGTTTCATATAATGACCAGTATGTGGAAAAATAATTAGATCATAGATAAGGATTCAATTATTTTTATTTTTTCATAATAAAAACAAACTCCCACGGACCCCCTGCAATTATGCCAACTGACATGTAATTCAACACAATGCTACTCACCTCCTTCAGTTGGGAGTAGGCCTGGTTCAGGGGTGAGTGGATGAGCAGATAGGGCTGCTGAGTCTGAAGCTGCATCTGATGGGCCAGGCACCAGGCAGGGGTAGAGACAATTGATATAGTATCAATACCTTGCTAAAAGTTTGCCTGCATTGATTATACAGGTATGTGGGCTAAAAGAAGAACGAAATATAAATACTCAGAATCTTCTGTGAAGATATTAAGTAACTAATGTTAGGGGAGGAAAAGTAGCCTATTTCACTATGGACTAAGCTAACAGGTTAATTTCCACCACTCACGGACTACACCCACCTTCCTTTTTAAAAACTTGGGTAACATACTGTTGCCTTTTCTTTTCTCTCTCTTGTCTTCCTTTTCATTTTAGAAAACCAGATATTTCTTTAGCAAGCTGAGATATCATTGATGCTGCACCAGCACTCCTCACTCGCAATTCACTGCTAGCAAGTACCATTTGCGACTGGTTTGGGGACAGGACCGAACCATTTAATGTGGGGTGGGGTGGGGGGGGGGGTGCAATGCACAATACAGTGGCTCTCTGGATGTTTACTTTTTGTCAAAAGCAAGATAAGGAAATAGCATAGGTGGATAGGTTAATAATGTATTGTTGAATTTATACCTAATGTTTACCTAATGTTTTACCTAATCTAATTTTTACCTAATGTTCCAATAATTCTTTAAGGCCCTTGTCAGTCACGCCCCTTAGAATCGTCCTAACTTTTCCCCCCAATACGGCACCCCTGCCTACATATAACCCAAAGAGGGTTGGGCCGGTAAGCAAAAGGTTGCAGTTATAATTACCAGGTAAAATAATGGTGAAGACTATGAAATAAAAATACAGAATGGGTTTGCAGGGGATACAGACAAGGTTTTTTTGGGGGGCAGGCAGGCAATGGGTTGCAGGCAGGGGGAGCTTAAAACGGGAATTCTTTATGCATCTCTGTGTTTTGCTTTCATGTTGTCCAGCCAGTAACTAAGTTGAGGTTGCCCGGGGCGCAGGCTAATTCTTACCCTCAGATCACGAGCATGAAATGAGAAAGCAGAGAGCGCAAAAGCCCTGGGGTTAATGATAGCTTCATAGCAACATATCCAACAGTCTGGGTTCCATATAAATCTGTCCAAATGGTTTAATTTCAGATGAACCCTGGAATCTCCTGCATAGGAGAGAGGGCTGGGCTCTGTACTGACCTTTTTTTCACAAAGAGCATATTTTGCGCCTAAATTGAACATTTTAGCTGCACAAAATTACATTTAAAAGGACAATGAATAATATTTGAGGGACTAAAGTTAGAATGCTTAATTTTTCTAGGTGTACCCTAAAAAAAGATAGACATTTCAAAACTGCTTTAAAAGTAACTGCAGTAAACTCTGATATTTTTGAAGTAGTCATTTCAGAAAAACTGCAATCAATGTGTAACTGCAGATAATTTGCTACATTACTGTGGTAAAATGTTATTTTGGGTGGAGTATTTGCAACATACTGCAGTTACAACTACACTCTGACAAAAAAATATTGTGAGGGCACGTGTGTTCCTAAATAAAAGTTCCAAGCAGCACCACAAATACAGGCGCACATGCTAATAGAAAAGGATGCCCTATAAAGCCCTAGATGAGCCGATCAGTGCTCAGCCCAGGAGTGGATTACATATTGTCTTTGTCCTTCTTTGCTCATGAATTGATATTCTAGTAAGATTAAAATGGGCAGTGTTTTAAGATGGATCATTTAACAATTATATTTTTTAACTTTAGGATCTACAGCTCTGGAAAAAATTAAGAGACCACTGCACCTTTTTCTTTCCTTTCCAAAAAAGTTGGAAAGAAAAGTTTTGAGTGAGAAACAGAAGCGTTCAATTTGCAGGGGTCTCTTAATTTTAAGAAAAATGTGCAGTGGTCTCAATTAGATTCCAGAGCTGTATGAACATGCATATAAGAATATTATTATAATAAAGAAAAGTACTGTAAATTCATTATAAAACATAACATGGTTAAACAGATAGTGAAAAATAAATTATTAGACGGAATAAAAACATTAAAGGAACATGTGAAATGCTGATCCAATGTTTAATGAACTGATAGAAAAGATCCCAGAATTTTTCCATATGTATGAAAATTGGAACTTTTGTGCAGACATTTCTTTACATCCCTTTAGTGAGCATTTTTAGTTTGCCAAGATATTCCACATTACAGCTATGGCATATCAACAAGCTGATTAAACAGCATGATACTGTAATTACATAGGTGTACCTTATAATGAGGACAACTGTAAAATGTTCAGTTTTGTCACACAACCCAATTCCACAGATGCCTCAAATTTTGAGGAAGCATGCAATTGGCATGTTGACTGCAGGTAGGCCCTCCAGAGCTGTTGCCATAGATCTGAATGTTTATTGTTTTTGATAATTAGTACATCCAGCCAGCCCATGACTACTAGCCTCATGTAACCCAAACAGCCCAAGATCTCCACATCAGACTTTTTTACCTGCAGGATTGTCTGAGACCAGTCACTCAGTCACAGCTGATGAAACTGGGTTTGCACAAATATATCTTCATCCTCACCAGGCTCTTGACCTGACTGCAGTTTGGCGTCTTAACTAACTTCAGTAGGCAAATGCTTACCATTTGATGGACATTATGTAAAGGAGATGTACATTACGAGACAAATGGTGGTTAAACCAGATCCTGATTGGTTTTCTGATTCACACCCTACCTTTTTTCAAGGTATCTGTAACCAACAGATACATAACACAATTTCCAGTAATATGAAATCCATAGATTAGGGCCATATTACTTCATTTCAATTGACTGCTTTGTCTGGGGGAATGTGTACTCGTTCTGATCTGAACCCTATGAGCCCTATTTAGAAAAAAATGCACTATATATGGAAAAGGGTACAATTTTTAATGTTGATTAGTTGGGCCTACATTTGTTAGGTGAATAATGAAAATCCAAAACGTTCTTCATTTTGGCTATTTTTGTTATCATGACACAGTTCTGTAACTGACACCTGTTATTATTTATTTCCTGTTTTAGTTTGAAGGAGGAGATTTTGTTAAGTTTTCATTTTGATGTAAGTGTGGATTTTTTGTTTCAAGGTTTTGTTATTCAAATGTCCTAATTTCAGCCACATGAATAGACAGACACAGACCTTGCCCTCAGTCTGACATCATGGATAGATGCATTTTTTTTCAGACAGAGATCAGTAAAATTCCAAAATAAACATATATAAAGAATACAACAGTGAAGGACTTTTAAAATATTTTTCCTCAGTTGAACAAGCTAGTAGATAAACACCCCTTTCCAAACTGTTCTCCCCAAAAAACCCTCTTTAAAGTTACTTCAAATTCTCAGCAAGGCTTTGAGAAATCTGTTTGTTTGAGGGCAGCATTAGATGGGACCAGCATTTTATTGTGACATAAAACCACATTTCTTCCATGGCAGATTAAAAATAAAATCGGTTAATAAGAAAAGCTGTCAGCAGCAGAAAATGGCTGTCATAATCCGTTTATCCTCCAAGCAATAAAGATATTGGTCTTCGGGAGTCTATCTTTCCTCTTATGTTATTTCGCCCAAAACATTATCTTCTATGCATTCAGATGGATTAAGAAGTCATATGGTAGATAGAAAGAAAATGACAGATACAAAAAAATATATAATATACTTTCATTCCATCACACACGTTCACAGGAGGGCACAGACATGAACTTGCAAAAAAAGGAAGAAGAAAAAAGGAGAAGAAAAGCAAAGAAAGAGAGAGAATGATAGTGAAAGGAAACGTTGGCATGAGGTAGAAGACTTGCAGTCGTTCTGAAGCAGTGTGATGAGGAGATTACAGCCGACTGAGGTCAAAGGAGCAGAAAAGAGGCAGCCCCTAGGCAGCCTTATAGCCCTGCCTCAGACAGGTGCGGCTCTCTCTTCCTTCTGTTGGCCTGCCAGGATCCCTCAGCCTGCCAACCTGGCATGGTGATAAGAGCTGTAGTCAAATATAAATTAATTGTGCAGTGGCAGACAGACCTGAGAGTGAGAGAACAGTATTCAAGGAGAAGAGAGGTGGGCTCCAACACACTTCTGTGTCCCAAATGGCAACATAATCCTAACATAGTACACTGCCTTTGACCAGAACCGGCTGTAGTCACTGATTAAAAGTAGTGCACTATGTAGGAAACAGGGTGCACTTTGGAACACCAACTAACATTACTAACGCTAATGTCTGGGCTTTAACATCGACGGTAGGATTAGGACTACCACTCAGGTAGCTGGTAAGCCCAGCTCTCTCTTTCTACATAAACACTCACACTGCTGTGTGTGGTTTATCCTGTAGCACAAGCTTCAAATTGTCTCTTTTGTGTAATTTAGGCTTTACAGGCATTCCATTGTACTGCATTTATCCAGCTGGCCAATAAAACATAACAGTATTTTATTGTAAATAAAAATACTATTTATTGTATACTAACCACAAAAAACAACATAGAGTGCCCTCCAGAATTATTTGACCCCTTGGTCAGTATTATGTTTTTGTTTATCAGAGTTATTACAATGGCATTTAAGAACATTTTCTAAATTGCTTTATATTAGGAACTCTTATGTGGTCACCCTTGACTTAACGGGCCATAAATATGACATGACAAACATGATAAACTCCCTTAGTCATTTATTGACATGTGGAAGGTCAGAGAACACATCTATTAAATTACACAAAAGTTTGTTGAACTCCACAAACGACAAGCTTGAAAATACACATATCCACCAACAGGAGTGGGGAGGATTTTTTGAAAGGTAAAACAAAAACTATTCATCCATCACAATTCAAATTTTAAAGGTTCACTTAAATCTTTGGGTAATCAAGTATTGAGAAGAAAGTCTTTACTCTCATCAAGACATGACATTTGACCATAGAACCTGGTCCCAAACAAAGTTCCATTGATCTTTAGCGAACTCCAGGCTCTGACGTTTATTTCCTGAAGAGAAAAAAGGCTTTCTCTTTTCTTCTAGGAAATGGGCAGCTGTAGGGATGTTTGGGTGTGGAAGGTTTATGAGTGGGTGAAGTTTGGGATTCTGTTAGGAAGGGTGGGAAAGAATGAATAGTAGGGATGGAATGGAAGGCAGAAGAAAGGGGTGGGTAGTGTGAGAGAGGAAAAGGGGGAGAAAAAGGGGGTTTGTATCAATGACTGGCAGGCAAACTGTGCCACAACGCACTGTGCCTCAGAACCCTGAGTCTGCCCTGTTTAATCACGTTGGTTTTGCTGGTAATGAAATTAGATTATGCCTCTAAACGCAGACGAACATTAGCAGTGGGGGAGAAGAAAGCGTGTTTGTGTTTGTGTGTGTGCATGTGTATGTGTGGGTCAAAGGGGTGGTGAAATATTAATATCTTCTGAGATGATGCATGAAAGCCTGGTGCGTAATTTTCCTCCACTTGCCTTGTCCACTGCCAAATTGTAAGCACTTCATCATTAGCATGAAACCTGTGCATTTCCATTAATCTTTCTGTAAGGGGGCATACATTTGATTAATGCAGATACTGATTCATTAGTTTATCAACTGTGGTTTTAACTGATCACCGTGGATCCATCATATCCTGAACGGGGCCATGCAGTCAGGCAAGTACACATTTAGCCGTCCTCGGAGGCTAAGTCCAAAATAGCACCCTATTTCCTATACAGTGCATTACTATTGTCCAGAGCCCATAGTGTAATCTGAAAGAGATATGGTGCCATTTGGGACACAAACAGAAAAGGATTTCTCCGGGAGGTATTTTGGTAGGTCCTGATGGGTAGGCGTTAGTAATAACTCAGGCTGCCATCGGCCCAGCCCACTGGACTCAATGAGCTGCAATTGTGTGCTTGTGTCAGTACACACCCAAATATTAAAATGCCATCATGTTCATTTATGAAAAGCATTTCAAATAAAGATGCTGAAATAGCACAAGTTAATGTCATGCAGCAGCATAGCTCATTATTTATTTAAGATGTGTCCAACTGCAAATAAAGGCAAAATATTGTCCATCCTGAACACTACCGACTATAATAGCATTAACATTGATTTGCCATTGTTCTCATAATGCCTGTTGAAAAGGTAGTGATTACAATTAGGCTATTTTGGTAAAACACATAACAATGGTTTTGGATGGTGTGGGGAAGAAAATGTAAACTACTACATCTTTTTCAAGACATTAGCCTAACATTTATGTTTTTTGTGTGTATGTGGGGGGAGAGCTTAGAAAGGATGACAGGGAGCCTTTACTCCAGTGCAGTTAGTTCATCATTCCGAAAGTGTTAGATATTTAATTAGGTTTTGGTAAAAGGATGCCTCTCTGGAGACGTAAGGAAATGAGTAAAATAAGAATAAAGGAGAAGAAGAAAAAGAAGATTTGTAAAAGTGAATACACTAGCAAGTCTTCTTCAAAATGGTATGATACTGTTGCTGCTGTACTCATGCTACTGGATTTGTGGATGTACAGAATTACATGAACTACATAAAAAAAAATTTATTAGAGAGCCATAGCCATTCAAAAGCATGTACCAAAGGATTCTATTTACTGAAAAAAAACTTTTATTTTGAATAAGGGAGTGATTTCAAACTGAATTTAAAAAGAAAGATATGAACCTTCCAAAGGTAATAACTGGGAGCGAAGTCTTAAATTAATTGGTAGATGGCCATGCAAATTAGCAGAGATTCAAATAATTGTCAATTAATATATCCTTGCAAGCCAGAATCCATATTCCTAAAGGGACATTGTGAGATTGCAACTAGCCTGACTTAACCCCAAACAAACCTCATCCAAAATGAAAATGTAAAGTATTGTAAATCAAACATGATCATTTTGCTTAATAGTAAGACCTTGAGGCTTTTGTCTTTTAAAAGCCATAGAGGAAATGAAAGCATTTATTTTGGCTTTAGAGAGCGCGTTCATCATTATCCTCATCCTATTCGTCTCCTCTGACCCTAGTCTGCCTGAGCTTAGAATTAATTACTTTAATTGACTTCAGGGACCAAATCTGCTGATGGCCGCCTGATTTGGCTCCAAAGAAGCTTCAAGTAAAGAATTGAGCATGGTGGAGCCCTTTTTATATTCATTGTTGATTTATCAAATTTTACAATTTCTGCAATATTCCGTGGAAAGTCTGGTGGACCAAGGCATAAAACTACTCCTTTATTAGCCATCACAAACATTTTTGAGAATCTCCCATTGCAAAAACAATGTCTTAATTGGCTTAATCTAACAACTAATCATCTCACACAACACCTTCCCATATTCCCATTTATTCACTGATGAAAAATACTTTATTTTGTAGGCCACTCCCATAGAATTATATTCATTCCCAATAAGGCTAACTTTGTTACACTATTATCCCAGCCATATACTGTATGCGCTGTGTGAAATAGCCTAGAATGCAACTTCTGAAGAAGCCATGCTGTTAAGGTTAGGAGGTGGAACAGTTGAGGAAGTGTGTGGAATTCAAGGACAGGTGATACCAAGAGTCCACTGACACTCACTATCTCAGCTTCATTTGAAAGTACCAACCAGTACCATTTAACTGACACCCTCACCCAAAGCAACCTGAGTACATACATTTCTGACCTGGTCCCCCATGGGAATCAAACGCACAACCTCTGGCATTGCAAGCGCCATGCTCTACCAACTGAGCTGCACAGGACTAGGAATTAACTACACTACCTTTGCTCTTTGCATATGTCCCAGCATCCTATATATGCTTTCAAGCTCTGTTCCCTTTGTGAAGGGAACAGTTCCTACCTTTGTGAGTAATGTATGTCTTTATTACTGTAGAGAGTATGTGGCTTTTTATGTGATATTGTTCCACATAAAAACACATGCAGCTACTAAAAACCTATTTCATGGGAAAATTATGTTATTTTCCAATCGTTGTGCAGTCGTTACATTGTCACACCACAGTGCAGTATTAACTGACGGCTGCCGATAACAGGGGCTGAGTCCAGCACAAATCCCACCCACGTTCACACAGCTTGGCCAAGAGAGCAGCGCTGTCGTATCAGCCTACACCGAAGCAGACATGGACTTACAGCATCAGAAACGTAATGAGCACTTGGCGCCACTTAACACCAAGTGTTACCAGATATGCCTTTTAATATCTCTTCCTGCTAGACCTCCTCACCATAATACTGTCATTTCATTTTTGTAATCCCATCTATTAGTCTGAGGTTTAAGGAGGACAGTTGCAAGGTTAACACAGAAGCAAAGTCATGTAACACAGTAGCTTTTTATTATCTCCACTAGTACTGCATTAAGCTTTACCATTGCTAGTCCTTTCAGCTAACTTTGATGTCTGAACGTATACAGCAATGATGGCATTCATCGAATAGCCAATCGCCGTAGAACTAGCCAAATATAAATGTAAAAATGTGATATATTTCCATACATTTTCTTCCACTAGTTACTTTCAGTAAATGAAACAATATTCTAAATTGTTCTAATAAAATGTGAAAACTATATGATGGTACTGAGTACACATCTGAATTGACAACCAGGTTCTTTCAACAGGCCTACAGAACCTCAACTCTGCTACCCACATTATTTGATTGATACTTTAGTGTGATTCATGCGTGCACAGTTAAATCTATGTAACCATTTAAGTGTATTCATCACACCCATATGTGTTAAACCATTATTTTGCAACTACAATCAATCAAGATAGACAAAACATCTCAAACTGCTTCAAAAAACTGTTCCAGCTTCACTTTAATGTTTTTTGGGGAATGAAATCCCCCTCTTTTGGTCCTGACACACACTACAAGCAGTTCTCCCGCTCTGTCTCTCTCGTCTCCAGCACGCCTCTAATGCGTCCTAATCCCGGCTGAAGACAGACGCAGGCTGTGTGTGTAAGAAATATCTCTGCTTTTTCTGACTCAGTTCATTATTTTTCTTTCTTGTCACTTAGTGTGATAGGTTGGACAGAGGCGTGCAGATGAGCACTGGAGACACAGTCACAAGGCCTTAATCTAGTCTTTAATGCGTGACTTCAAAAATGTCATTTATCTTGTGACTGCAGCAGGCATCCACAAAACTTTATCTCTAATAATATATTGATGGATTAAAGGGGTCAGGCAGGAGACCAGCCAAGAAAAATTGCTTATTGACATCAAAATACAGTGCCCCAAAACCTGATAAACATAGGGACAGGAGAGTGGAAGTCTGAGGGATAGAGAGAGAGGAAGGGAGGGGTGAGTTGGGGCATTGTGAATGTTTGTCCCCAGTAATTTTCTTACTTCACAAGAGCCCATGGTGCTCTGAGCCCCCGGCTTGATAAAAACCCAGGCTCCTCTGCTTTGCGATCTAGGCACTGCGCAGTTTGCCAAAAGGAAAAAGCTGGTGACTGCTAGGTGGCTTCCTTCTACGTTTATCTTGACATTCACCACCTATCCACCCACAACCACACATAACGCTGCACCTTATTAATCACACTTAAGTACCATGTGAGACTGGAGCACTCGTGCAGGTTCTGCTGAAAGCAGAGAGGACTGAAGGTGAGGTATTATCTGGGAGCACTGCAATACAAACTTTTTTTTCCATTTGCTTTTCTCAGACCACCAAGAATAAAGGATATAGAGAAGTGTAAATGTAAGAGTAATAAAAGAAGTGTTTTTAGTCAGTAAGATATCAGGATGGATATGTAAAGACTTTATATGAAAGCCAAATATATAACTAATGCATTTCTACATGTAAGTTGTTGAAAAAGTATTCAAAAAAAGTATGGGCCAGTATTCAAAGGAATGTGCTCATTTAATACAGTTGTGCTCATAAGTTTACATACCCTGGCAGAAATTGTGAAATATTGATTTTGAAAATATGATTGATCATGCAAACAAAATTGTCTTTTATTTAAGGATCGTGATCATATCAAGCCATTTATTATCACATAGTTGTTTGGCTCGTTTTTAAGTCATAATGATAACAGAAATCACCCAAATGGCCCTGATCAAAAGTTTGCATACCCTTGAATGTTTGACCTTGTTACAGACACACAAGGTGACACACACAGGTGAAAATGGCAATTAAAGGTGAATTTCCCAGCCTTTGGCTTTTTAAATTGCAGTTAGTGTCTGTGTATAAATAGTCAATGAGTTTGATACCTCTCACGTGGATGCACTGAGCAGGCTAGATACTGAGCCATGGGGAGCAGAAAAAAGCTTTCAACAGACCTGCGTAACCAGGTCTGTTGACAGTAAGGTAACGGAACTTTATAAAGATGGAAAAGGATATAAAAAGCTTTCCAAATGCCAGTCAGTACTCTTAAATCACTTATTAAGAAATGGAACATTCAGAGATCTCTTGATACCAAGCCAAGATCAGGTAGACCAAAAAAGATCTCAGCCAAAACTGCCAGAAGAATTGTTTGGGATACAAAGAAAATCCACAGGTAACCTCAGGAGAAATACAGGCTACTCTGGAAAAAGACGGTGTGGTTGTTTCAAGGAGCACAATACAACGATACTTGAACAAAACTGAGCTGCATGGTCGAGTTGCCAGACAGTAGCCTTTACTCCGCAAATTCCACCAAAAAGCCTGGTTACAATATGCCCGACAACACCTTGACACGCCTCACAGCTTCTGGCACATTGTAATTTGGAGTGACAAGACCAAAATAGAGCTTTATGGTCACAACCATAAGTGCTATGTTTGGAGAGGGGTCAACCAGGCCTATACTGAACAGAATACCATCCCCACTGTGAAGCATGGTGGTGGCTCACTGATGTTTTGGGGGTGTGTGAGGCACAGGGAATCTTGTGAAAACTGATGGCAAGATGAATGCAGCATGTTATCAGAAAATACTAGCAGACAATTTCCATTCTTCTGCATGAAAGCTGTGCATGGGACGTTCTTGGACTTTCCAGCACGACAATGACACTAAGCACAAGTTGACCCTCCAGTGTTTACAGCAGAAAAAGGTGAAGGTTCTGGAGTGGCCATCACAGTCTCCTGACCTTAATATCATTGAGCCCTTCTGGGGAGATCTCAAACGTGCGGTTCATCCAAGATGACCAAAGACTTTGCATGACCTGAAGGCATTTTGCCAAGACGAATGGGCAGCTATACCTCCTGCAAGAATTCAAGGCCTCATAGACAACAATTACAAAAGAATGCATGCTGTCATTGATGCTAAAGGGGGCAATACACGGTATTAAGATCTAAGGGTATGCAGACTTTTGAACAGGGGTCAGTTTATTTTTTTCTTTGTTGCTATGTTTTGTTTTATGATTGTGCCATTCTGTTATGACCAACAGTTGAATGTAAATCCCATAAAAAATAAAAGATGTGTTTTGCCTGCTCACTCATGTTTTCTTTACAAATGGTACATATATTACCAATTCTCCAAGGGCTTGCAAACTTTTGAGTATTACTGTAAGTTACAGAAAAGAAATGCTATGTCAAGCTAGTGAAACTGCCGTGTATACAGATGGATATTTGTTTTGTCCAAAAAAAGCACACACAGAACACTATACACCACAGTATATTTATGTACCCACATTTTCAAAGCTACAAACGTAAATGAGCATGTTCTGCCACATTTTAACGTCCTGTAAAACATTTCTTTTTTTACCAGCAAATCAATTTTGGCAAAAATTTACTTTACCTATATTTCTACAGGACAACATGGATCTGTCCCAAATGGCACCCTATATCCTACATTTGGAATATTGGGGTACTATTTGGTATGCAGTCCATGTTTTATCACAGACCAAGCCCTCTGGAGAAAAATTTACCCAACTGAACATGCAACTGTAAGCTACTCTAAACTAAATTTAGGGTAAGTTGATGTGGTCAGGCATATGAGAAAATCTCAAAGCTAGGGACACCTGGCATTTTGAATCTACATTCTTATACTGTATATTACCAAGTGGACTTTTAAGGACATTTTCATGAATGCTTTTTGAGACACTTTCAGTGAAAACTCTTTAATTACAGAGATTCCTTCGCTCTTGATAGAATTTGATAAATCTGTGCTTATGGTATCTGGGAATTGCAAGGGTGTTTTTTTTCCTTCAGCCTTCATCTTTCCCTACTCTTTGCGTGAAAAACGTGTTAGGAGTCTGTGGCAAGCAGTCCCAATCCCAAATACTGTCAATTCTAAACCTCCGCACACTCTGCCAGTCCAAGAAAATTAATACACTTTACTATTACAAGATAAAGCTAGAGGACATATTACACCAGGCATATCTGGAAGCCTGTAATACTACAGAGTCAGCATTCAATAAAAGACATTTGCAACCAGGCGTTTCTCGCTACAACACTTGCGAAAGATTTAAAAGCTGCTAAATTAGTTGCGGCTGGCGAGCGAAAGGTGCCTGGTAAGCAGGGCGATGCTTACTTAAAATGACAGAGTTGTTTATGAGGGGGGAGCTTCCCTTGCTCAGAGGTGGAGCACTGCTGGGACAGTTTATGATCCAGACACAGGGTTATTTAGCTTCAAACACTGTGCATAATGTAGCCTGACAATCAGTGTACATAACTCACAATCTTCTTTAAGTGATCTTCCACTTCATAACGTAGCCTGCTGAATATTGATTTCCCTACTGATCATAACATGTATCTTATATTCCTGTGGCTGTTTGGCTTTTTTGGATCCTTATAAAATGTATTTTTTCAAACGTTTCAAGGAGCAAACATTTCTAATTTGTACTCACATCTGAGAGGAATACAGAGCATGTTGGAGGTGTGGAACTGTTTCTTTCCAAATGTTACGATACCCTGAGCGTGAGCAAGAACAGAAATGTATTCGCAATAACCTTTTCTCATATCATTGCAGCATTTTTTACGACTCCTACAGCTACGCATGGAGCTATTAAAATAAAATCCAGCTAGGCTATGTACCTGTGTATGTACATATAACACATCACCCATTATTGTAGCATCTGTCTGGCACAGAGCTCAAAGTTGGGTTAGAAAAAAAAAAAAATTAAGCTCATGATTTTTTTTCCTGAGCATAAATAAGATAACCAGAGGTTTTGTCATATCTATACCTGTAGTGATTTTGTCTATTCTGATTGGCCTGCAGTAGGCCACTCCATTCAATGTGCTGTACTGTACAATAGAGGAAGGCAACGAATCAATAAATACTAGAGTCTGAAGCTTCAAATTATGGCTTGGAAATTAATTCAGTAATGAAACTGCATTGTATTAATTATTACATCAATACATGCAATTAATAATATATGACATTTGTTACTGGAATAGAAATTACAGAACTATTGCCCATGTTATAAGTGTGGCATATCAAATGAATGACTATCCAGAAAATCCATTAGAATTGTGTTTTTTGACAGACAGCCATAAACAGTGATATACGTGTGGCTGGATCAGTGTCATCTGAAGGACAATATGGTTCTGTACCAAATGGCACCCTATGTCCTACAAAAGGAACAGTGGGGCGCCATTTCGGTCGCAGTCGATGTCTCATCAGAGACCAAGCTCTCTGAAGAAAAAAAACACCTCAGAGGGTGATAAACCAGGTTAACAGCCAAACTAAAACACCTGTCATTAAACTGTTGAGGCCAGGCCCTGCTGTAACAATAGCAAAAACAGATAATGGTTTAGCATGAGACAATCACAAATAAACTGAGTCCATGTCCCAAATGGCACTCTATTCCCAATACTTAATAGGGCACTAAATAGGAAAAAGGGTGCCATTTGGGAAGTTCAGCAGAACAACAACATATTCACCATCACTGACATTCAAAAGCGGAAAACTGAAGCAGTTGTTTTTATATTTTGATGGAACACTTTATCACAAAGTGAGAAATGTATTGTAGTTAATTAGATAGAATAGAAAAAACAACAAAACCCATAGAATGATGCTTGGGAGACATTAAAAAACTGTCCTCTTTCTTTGGTTACTAAACAGTGTCCTCTTTCTTTGGTTACATACCCCAGCACAGCCCATCTAGCGGGGCTGTCACCCTGTAATCTACCTCACGGCATTGCTAGCTATATTGATGCCATATCCATATTCATTGGCCTAACCCCTAGCTACCAGCTCCTGGCCCCCCTGCCTGGCCCCTCAGAAAATCGCGTCTTTGTCGCAAATGGCCTATATTCCCTACATAGTACAATATTTTTGCACAGGTTCCTTAGCATAGTTTTCAAAGTATAGTGCATTACTGAAGGAATAGTGTGTTTCGGGGGGAGCTAGGGGTTGTAGGAGGCCCACCAGGCACTAGGCTAGGCAGCTCCTAGGCCTGGGAATGCCCCAGAGCCCACGTTTATCCCAATGCTACAAAAATCCAGTCAGCCTCATTATTTATAGCATGTCACTGCTATTTTACATGTTAAAACCCCTTCCAACGGCATCTAATTTATTAGTTGAATATCAAATGTGCCAGACGGGAATGGGGTCACCTGCATTCACATGGTATAGAGGGGAAATAAATATATGTAGTCAGTCAAGTCAAGGTGAAAATCTGTGTCAGCAAGATGCATTTAGGCATATGTTGACAAAATCTAAGAACACAACAGTAGATAAATTAATCCGAGTAGCAATGGACTATAAAGTGCAGTATAATGAAGTACAATATAATTTCTCTTCTATTCAGATTTGTTGTTTATATTACTGTATATATTGTATTTACTATAACTGCTTTTATCTTTACGTCCATGAAAGAAAAGAAAACACAGGTTCCCCGTTCCCCGAAAAAAAAGGCAATGTCTTGCAGGGTGTTGAATTGGCTTTGATGAGATTTAGCTTCAATTATTTCTTAACAGTAACAATAAGGACAACAACAACAGAAGCGTTAATCCGCCAGTGAGAGGCCTCTACTCTGCTTCCTGGTGACAGTGATTAGGGCCTAATCTAGGTTTCTGCTGTGTTCAGTAGAGAAATGCACTTCTCAACACACACCACCCTGTATCTTTCTGCTTTGTGTTTCCTCTCCTGTTTTACGCTGAGTATCTATAGCTATGAAGTTTCATCCACATATGGCATTGGATCAGACAGTAGCGTACTAGTACATGCAATTACTAATGTATTTTTAATTTGGGGGGTTGTTGAATCAAGTTCTAACCATTTGAATTGGTATGATCATCTTATTAGAATCATAGACTAGAGGAATAAGGTTATTTACATGTGATTGGTTGATGAAAAAATAAATAATAAATATGTAACAAAAAAGCTTTGAAAATTGATAAATTAATTCACATAGCTTCCACTGTGGGTATAACTATAAGCAGTGTAAATGTCAGACAATTCTTTTAGATAAATAACTGGCTGTCTGATAAGACACTTCAAAATGGCACAGCACTGTGTGAAATTTTCACCAAGACCACAATGGAAATGATCTGTTTATTGTTTATTGTCTTAAATTGACTTGGGGACTGACTGCCAAAATCCTCTATAATCTTGAAAAACACATGTTCTTCAAAAAAACAGAAGAGCAAAGCAGCACGACATGTTGTGCAATTGTAACATTCTGTCACTGTTCACCACCACTACAGTACCGCCATGCAATCTCCCTAAAACACCTCAGAACAAGAGGGGATGGAGAGGAAGAAGAGTACAAGCACAAACAGGAGAGGATGCTGTGAGATAGGATGAGAATAAGAGGATGGCACAAGCGGAGTAGGAGAACAAATAGGAGATAGAGAAGGAGAAGTGGATGGAGGGAGTGTGTGGAAAGGGAGAAAATAATGCCGTGAAAGGGGGAATGACAAAAGTATGGAGAGATGAGAAGTAGAAAGGGATGGAGCGAGAGAAGGGATGAGGTGAAAGTGGTGGAGAAGGAGAAAGGCCATATGTCAGGGCGCTACAGGAATAGGATTGCTAAGCGGTGTGAACATAAAAAAATATGTTTTGTGCCTCAAACATCTTGCTTACAGCAGCAGGGTCTGATCCAAGCATTATGTGCAAATACATCAGTAGGGATGAACCTCACTCTCACCAGGTGTGTGCCCTACACACAGACACACATACACACACACACACATCTCCCAGTAAATGCACCCACCCTCCTCACCATTCCTCTCTTATCCCCAGCCGTCCTCCTTCTTCCTCTACAGAAGTAAATTATCAAAACTGTGTTTGAAAGTGAATGAAGGGTGACTCTCTCGCTCTTTCCCTCTCTCTCTCTCTCCCCCCTTCCTGCTTTGACATCTCAGTTTTTTTACTTGCCACCGTTTCTGGGCTAGGTGATAACTGCCGGTAATAGGATTAACATTGATTTATTTTTGCAAGAACAGAGATGTGCCAGTTCCTACTATTTATTGAACTGCCAGCTTTGAACTATAAAAACTGACTGCAGGAAAATACCTAATGCAGCATTTTAAAGGGAAGAAAAGCCTCTGTGCAATTCTTTTTCTTTTTTGTCATTCCTCCCTTCTCTCTTCCTTGCATTTTGCCATTGCTGGATAAAGAGAGAATCAGGTGGCTATGTTCTAAGCCCTGGTAATGACTTTATTTATTGACTGTTTCCTTCACTTAACCAGTTTAATATATTCATCTGATTAAATCTGGACTTTGTTATTGTGTTTAGTCTATTTTTACCTTAAAATGTGAGATCCTTGAACACATTTGACTGTTATGAATATCTCTTTTACTTTATATAGATTTTGGATGCACAGATTTGCACCATCCACCATCTCATCAGGATCATGCCCAGACATTGTCAGGGATGCATACAGGCACGTATGGGCCATACACACTACTGAGTCACATTACAAGTTGCCGTGATGAAAATCATGCAAGTAGGAACAGCCTGTGATTTCAAATGTTTACTTTGATTTTCAGTGTGAGTTTGAATCCAGCCCTCAATTGTTTGGTGATTTTGGGTGGCATTGACCATTGTTAGGTCATTTTGTTCTCAACGAATTACACAATATACAGTAAAGATTTTGAACTTTAATATATTTTGTTAATTGAGACCCAATGTGTGATTTCAGTGTTCCCTTAATTTTTTTGAGCAGTGTAAACAGCTCCGGAAATGATTAAGAGACCACTGCACCTTTTTCTTTCCTTTCCAAAAAAGTTGAAAAGGAAGGTTTTGAGTGAGGAACAGAAGGGGTAAAATTAAGAGACCACTGCAAATTGAAGGAAAAAATACATTAAATGTCTCAGTAAGGTGTTCGGCCACCACAAGCCACCAAAATAACTGGCCACAGCAAATGATTCACATCGTTGTCATACTTATCAAACTATCAGTGATCCCTCGTGCCCTGTGTATGTATTGTTATCCTGGAATAGACCCAATAACAAACTCATTTGAAAGTCACTTAGATCCTTTCCTCTTGCCATCTTGATTCAAAATCAAGGTCAACTGGGCCTGCTCAGAATTATTATACATGACACAAAGCATGATAATTGCTTAAATTTATGCAGTACTCCTGTATGAATGACTCTGCATTCGTTATGTTCCTCCACTCATTCATCCTTATTTGTCACCTGTCTGTATATGAACAGAGTTAGGGTTAGCCTCTTTGACCATGCCATGCTACGCTAGGCCTGGCAAAATAAAGTTTAAAATGTGTTTAAATGAGGTGAAACCCAGTTAAAATTAGTAACAACTCAATACTCTTCTACCGCCTGGTTTGGGCAGAGCTTCAAAAGATGCTTACTAAATATGGTCAATATTGTTTCAACACATTTTTTTCAAAATGGTGCCGCAGATGGTCGCCTCAGGTGGTTGGTGCACAACTTTTTGTCTCATTTTGTGCGTTAAATCAGTGTTCTGCGAAAATTCTCAGATTGTTTTCTCAAGAGAGGAGATCATAAACATCAGGGAAACATTTTATGCCCAGATTTTCTCGTAACATCCGTGGAATTACTGGACAGTCTGGTCAGAGCTACATCTGCACTTCGTCAGGCAGTGAAACACTGATGGAGAGGTAAACGCTTGTATGCTCAAGGTGCAGTGGACTACGGATTAATACTCCTGACCAACATGCGATCACTCAGCAATAATCTGGACAAACTTCACTTGCTGTTGGGGAAAAACACAGATTTCTCCTCATCTTTCGCTTTGTGTTTCACGTGCCATTTTGGATCTATAACAGACTCAGCGCTGCAATTGCCTGGATTTTCGACACAGAACTCCTCAGGCAAAACGAAGGGAGGAGGAAAATACAGCTCTGTAAGAATTAAGAGACCACTGCACCTTTTTCTTTCCTTTCCAAACAAGTTGAAAAGGAAAGTTATGAGTGAGGAACAGAAGCGTTCAATTTGCAGTGGTCTCTTAATTTTACCCCTTCTGTTCCTCACTCAAAACCTTCCTTTTCGACTTTTTTGGAAAGGAAAGAAAAAGGTGCAGTGGTCTCTTTATTTTTTCTGGAGCTGTATTTCTACATTAACAACGGCTGGGGCAATGATGTGACAGTTATACTACGGTACTGTTCTCCTGACCTGGAATAATTTTTTATCAACTGCAAGCCTTTCTACAGCCCGCAAGTATTCTCATTATTTATCATGGTTGGTTGTTTTCATTCCACCACAAGCCAACGTGCACCAGACAGAACGGCAGCTAGCCGAACAGACACTTAGGGCGCAGTGGTCATACCCGGACTCCTTAGTTATTGTTCTTGGAGACTTTAACAAAGGTAACCTGAGCCATGAACTTCCGAAATATAAACAGGTTATTAAAACCAAACAGAGAGGAAAACACTTTGAATCACTCTTACACTACAATCAACAATTCCTATCAGATCGTGTCTCGCGCTGCTCTGGGACTCTCAGGCCACATCATGGTCCATCTAATACCCACATACAGGCAAAAACTAAAACCTTCTAAGCCTGTTGTACAAATGTTTAGGTCTGCCACTAATAGTCTGGGTGTGCACATTGATGCTGTGACATCATACATTAGCTTTTGTGAGGATAGCTGCGTATTTACACAGACCAGGGTGAGTTACAACAATGACAAACCCTGGTTCACAGCTAAACTAAGATGGCTGTGTTTGGAACAGGTGTTCAGGAGTAGGGACAGAGATAGGTTCATAGAAGCTAAATACAGATTTGGTAAGGCAGTGAAGAAAGCCAAGTGCCTGTATGGGGAGAAATTAATACAACAGTTCTCAGCCAATGACTCTGCTTCTGTTTGGAGAAGCCTCCAACAGATTATCAACTACAAATCTAAATCCACCCACCCCACTAACAACCAGCGACTTGCCAACGACCTGAATGAGTTCTACTGCAGATTTGAAAGACCAAAGGGCAGTCCTGACAACATAACTTTTTCCTGTGTATCCAGCCATTAACACCAGCCCCCCACCATCGGAGCCTCTACACAATAACCCATCTCAATCGTCCCCGCCTCTGTCACTACAATGGCACTTTCAATCCTGGAGGGGGACGTCAACAGTCTATTCAAGAGACAGAACCCCCGCAAGGCAGCAGGGCCTGACGGTGTCTCCCCATCCACCCTAAAGCACTGTGCAGATCAGTTTTCTGCTGCGTTTACTGACAGTTCTAACACCTCACTGGAGACATGCAGTGTTCCAGCCTGCTTCAAATCCTCCACCATCATCCCAGTCCCTAAAAAAATCAAGGATCACAGGACTTAATGACTACAGACCCGTCGCCCTGACCTCTGTGGTTATGAAGTCATTTGAGCACCTTGTGCTGTCCAACCTAATGCCCATCACTCACCCACTACTAGACCCACTACAGTTTGCCTACAGAGCCAACAGATCTGTGGACGACGTGGTCAACATGGCTCTTCACTTCATCCTCCAGCCTCTGGAACCCCCTGGAATCAATGCCAGAATCCTGTTTGCGGACTTCAGTTCCACATTCTGAACCATCATTCCCGCTTTGCTCCAGGACAAGCTCTTGGGACTTGGGAGTGCCCGAGTCCACATGCAGGTGGATCACAGCCTTTCTGTCTAACAAGAGGCAGCACATGAGGCTGGCAATGCACTTGTCTGACCTGACCATCAGCACTGACTCCCCTCAAGGCTGTGTTTTGTCCCCCCTACTCTTCTCTCTGTACACCAACAGCTGCACCTCGAGTCAATCCTGACGTTTGTGGATGGCATCAGACTTATTTCTGATGGAGACGAGACCACCTACAGGTGGGAGATTGATGATCTGGAGTCCTGGTGCAGTCAGAACAACCTGGACCTCAACGCCCTAAAGACAGTGGAGATTATAGTGGACTTCAGGAGAAGCCCCACTGAACAGGACCTCAAGTGGGAGCGGAACATCACTTCTCTTACCAAGAAAGCACAGCATAGAATGTACTTCCTGTGGCAGCTGAGGAAACTCAACCTGCCAAAGACAATGTTTGTGCATTTCTACACTGTCATCAAAGAGTCCATCCTGATCTCCTCCATGACCGTCTGGTTTGCAATTCATCCGCTCTGTAGAGAGGGTGATTGGCTGCAATCTGCCGTCTCTACACCACCTACAGATGTTGCTCATCTAATTCCAGCGCCAAGGGGGCAGTCCATGACAGGGCATGTCTCATTATACTGCAGTACACTGTGGCACATTGCAGTGCCATGCGGCATGGACAAAAACATAAAATAAAAAATAAGGAAGGCTACCAGGGGGCATCTGTGAGAATGTCGACCACTGCCTAAAACTGCTGTTATTGAAATGTAGTGTTTATTGCTTTTAATTCAAGCCTGTGTCTGTATTATATGGCCAGAATAAAACATTCAAATGGGCAGAATATATAGTCTACTATAATCCTATTCATGGATTGCTATGTTGCTGTGTTTGATTCCATAAACTCCAACTGTCACCGCTGACATTACTGAGTCGTATGTATACCATTTGGTAAAACTGCAATTTCTGAGGATGTATATTTAATTATAGGTCTACACATATGGATCTCTTCCTTTTCATTAATCATAATTATTTAAACTGAAAAACAATGACTTGACTATGAAATATAGCTGTTGATTACGATGATGAAATTGACATTTACGTAGGCTAATTGCAGGCTTCTACTAAACGAACATTAGGCTACTTTTTGCTTCGTTGATGCTCTTCTACACAAATATTTTCTGAAGACTGCATCTGTTTCTTTCAATACAGAACATATTAAAGTAATAAGAAAATCCTTTCCCCAAAAAATGTATTTGATGAAGTAGGCTACAATATGCCTCAGCAGCACCAAATGAAAATAAAATTGAAGTACAGTATATAACGAAGCATGCTTACATGAAGGACATTCCGGTTGTTAAACGGGCAATACCCTACATGTTCAATCATTGTTTCATTAATGTACTTAGATGTAAATAACAGTTTATTTTTTGCTTAAATTAATATTAAAAATCGCGTTTGAAAACAACATGTAAAACGTTTATTTACTATGGGCTAAAGTTGATGAATTACTGTTAATAACTCTACATTAACCCAAGGAGAGAGACGGATGAATCATTGCGCCTGATACAAGACAAACGATTGTACTGTCCCACAGTGGCGGTCGGTAGCATTAGGCAAGGTAGGCAGCTGCCTATGGCCCCAGAAGGCTTAGGGCCCTGTGAAAATTCAAACTGATATACAATTTTAAAAAATGTAATAATACTTTTTGTAATCATTTTTTGTTTTAAGATCTGATCGTGTTGCTCAAAATGATTAAATTAAATCATGCATATATTTCAGATTAAATCATGCATAATACATTATTTGTTTCAGACCGATTACCCCTCTCTTACTCAAATGGTCTGTCCCATATTATTTCTCATACAAGCAGACCAAAGGACGTTAGGAATAGGTAGCTTACTCAGTCAGCCAGAGCATACTACACAACACAAGAAATGGAAAGAAAAGTTAAATAAAATATATGAAACATTCATTCGTGAGCGGCACAGAAAAAAGAAGGAAGGAAATAGCGTGAGTGTCCATAACAGTAGTAGCTTAGTGGCTGCGGCTATTATTTGTGTCATAAACATGAATAGCTTAGCGGCTACGGTTATTTTAGTGAATATGACTGTTTGTCAGTCACATAAGAAAGCGCTATTACTGACCTGGACCGTCACGAATGGCCACCAGACAGAGGTTTAGAAGAAATTGAATCAATTCCATCATGTTGTTCTTCTAACATCACATGTTGATTATAATGATGCAAAGGTTGATTTTGATGGTGATAGAGACAGTGCTACTGATTAGTGATGTTGACATCTTGGCTCCCAAAGGAAGCTCTGACAGTGTAGTGACACCGAATATAATGTCTGTTCCAGGTATATGTGGCCCTCCCAGCTGACAGATAAGGAAAGGTGCAAGAAAGTGAGAAAATGAAAGTATACGAATGCACTTGATCATGATTAAGAAACTGAACAAAATGGCTAAATGCTTTGTGCTTCACTGTAGTTGTAGCTTATAAGGCAGTATGTACTCTACAGATAATTATTTTTAAACTGACTAACTTACTCTACTGAAAGGAGCAGCAATGCAAGTGTCTTTGGAAGTGGCAGTTCCATTCAACAAGAAAGAACGTATGTGCAACATGTTGCCGGTATGGCTTTCATATGTTGGGAGCCTCAACCAGTCTCTGTCTAGGGCCCCCAAATCTCTAAAACTGCCACTGCTGCCACATGCCTAATCAGTCAGCTATTAACATTAGAACCACAAAGCCTTTCAGAATAATTATATGAAGAACAACTGGGTTGTTTTTATTGAAGGTCTTATGAAACATCAGTGTACGAAAATAAATATTATTTTAAAGAACACAGGCTACAGCATTTTCATTTGTTTATCTGGCTCAAAAAATATATACAATGAAAATCTACTACAGTTAAAATATTCATAGAAAATTTGATTTGATTTTTGGATCTAGGCCTATGTATAAAAGCGAAGATAGCCTACTAAACAAGAGTTATGAAACAAAAAAGTATGCAACAAAAAAAGTATTTCAAAGAACACAGACTACTGTATTTTCATTTGTTTATAAGGCTCAAAAATACAGTTGTGCTCAAAAGTTTGCAAACCCTTGGAGAATTGGTAATATATGTACCATTTGTAAAGAAAACATGAGTGAGCAGGCAAAAAACGTCTTTTATTTTTTTTTATGGGATTTACATTCAACCGTTGGTCATAACAGAATGACACAATCATAAAACCAAACATGGCAACAAAGAAAAAAATGAACTGACCCCTGTTCAAAAGTCTGCTTACCCTTAGTTCTTAATACTGTGTATTGCCCCCTTTAGCATCAATGACAGCGTGCAGTCTTTTGTAATAGTTGTCTAAGAGGCGCCAAATTCTTGCAGGTGGTACAGCTGCTCATTCGTCTTGGCAAAATGCCTCCAGGTCATGCAAAGTCTTTGGTCATCTTGGATGAACCGCACGTTTGAGATCTCCCCAGAATGGCTCGATGATATTAAGGTCAGGAGACTGTGATGGCCACTCCAGAACCTTCACCTTTTTCTGCTGTAACCACTGGAGGGTCAACTTGCGCTTGTGCTTAGGGTCATTGTAGTGTTGGAAAGTCCAAGAGCATCCCATTCGCACCTTTCATGCCGAAGAATGGAAATTGTCTGCCAGTATTTTCTGATAACTTGCTGCATTCATCTTACCATCAATTTTCACAAGATTCCCCGTGCCTTTAGAGCTCACACCCCCCCAAAACATCAGTGAGCCACCACCATGCTTCACAGTGGGGATGGTATTCTGCTCACTAGGCCTTGTTGACCCCTCTCCAAACATAGCGCTTATGGTTGTAACCATAAAGCTCTATTTTAGTCTTGTCACTCCAAATTACAGTGTGCCAGAAGGTGTGAGGCGTGTCAAGGTGTAGTCAAGGTGTTGTCAGGCATATTGTCAGGCTTTTTTGTGGCATTGGCGCAGTAAAAACTTCTTTCTGGCAACTCGACGATGCAGCTCATTTTTGCATTGTCGTTTTGTGTTCCTTGAAACAACCACACCTTCTTTTTCCAGAGCAGCCTGTATTTTTCTCCTGAGGTTACCTGTGGGTTTTTCTTTGTATCCTGAACAATTCTTCTGGCAGATTTGGCTGAAATCTTTCTTGGTCTACCTGACCTTGGCTTGGTATCAAAAGATCCCCAAATTTTCCACTTCTGAATAAGTGATTGAACAGTACTGACTGGCATTTGCAAGGCTTTGGAAAGCTTTTTATATCCTTTTCCATCTTTATAAACTTCCATTACCTTGTTACGCATGTCTTTTGACAGTTCTTTTCTGCTCCCCATGGCTCAGTATCTAGGCTGCTCAGTGCATCCACGTGAGAGCTAACAAACTCATTGACTATTTCTACACAGACACTAATTGCAATTTAAAAATCCACAGGTGTGGGAAATTCACCTTACATTTTCACCTGCGTGTGCCACCTTGTGTGTCTGTAACAAGGCCAAATATTCACGGGTATGTAAACTTTTGATCAGGCTCATTTGGGTGATTTCTGTTATCATTATGATTTAAAAAGGAGCCAAACATCTATGTGATAATAAATGGCTTCATATGATCACAATCCTTAAATAAGACCGTTTTTTGCATGATCAGTCATATTTTCAAAATCAATGCCAAAATTTCACAATTTCTGCCAAGGTATGCAAATTTATGAGCACAACTGTACATAAACTGAAGTTCAACTACAAGGATCTTTTGTCTGGGGCCAGAAATCTTGCACTTTTGTTCTAAATTCAATCACATTCAAAGCCTACCACCCATTGACGTTAAGTAGGTTGAAAGACAAGGTGGTAAATTCTTGAGCTGCAAGTCTTTTCTCTCTAGTCTCGTTGTAAAATCATCCCATTTAAATACTGCGGTGGGGTTTAGTGGTGGGAGGGGAGGACTCAAAAGTTAGAATATGCCATAAATACAGTAGACCCCTCAGTCAGTCATTTACAGTTTTAAATACAGTACTATAGGGCTACATGGCACCATGACCTTGATGAGTTAAGTGAACAGATTAAGGCTTGGAGGAGGACCGGAAGATCAACTAAAGCCATTTCCAAAATACTGCTAGACATGGAAATTACGGTTAAGGGTCCTACTAATCGACAACACTATCATCACACTCCAGTCTAACGCCGAGCATGAAAGCGCAGCAAAATGACCAGGTAGGCTACAGTCCTATGCTACAGTTATAGCCCTATTAATGTAAAAAAATATCTTTGGAGAAATGTATAGTCTAAACCAGGGCTGCCCAACCCTGTTCCTGGAGACCTACTGGTGTGCTCAGGTGTGGTAAATTAGAGTTGGAGAGAAAACCTACAGGACAGTAGATCTCCAGGAACAGGGCTGGACTGCCCTGGTCTAAACTGTAGGGATTTATGGTACATATTTTTACATTGCTATTGAATTCTGTTTCCAGCAAGACCATTCAAGCCACTGATTTCCTAATGAGCAAAAATGAAGATGAAGGTAGGAGAAGGGACTTTTGGGAATGGGGTCCAAGTAATGAAAACAAACAAAAAGGTCCCTACTCTTCTACACACCTAAACCTTCTTAACCAAGTCTAATCCCTAACCAACATTCCTACCTGTTACCAAAAATACAGGGGGGACTCCCACCCGGCTAACTTAGTGTGTAAAACAGAGGGTTATTTACATGCAAATGTAGACCCATGGGCAGAACTGTCTTTCCCTTCTCCAGGAACCAGGTAGGGTGATATATAAGAGCACTGGCTGGAACACAAAGCAAAACATAACATAACAGAATATAGCAAACCACAACCAAATCCTCCAACAAATAATAAAATAAAAAGCCCTCCGGAGCTCACAAGGTAAACATTATATGTGCTGGGGTCAATTAGGCCCTCAATCATCCCCAGCTGCCAGGACTCCAGACAAACCATGCCCCCGGGTGATCAGTCCGCGAAGGCAACAGTACAGGCAGGGGTAGATGATAGAAGAATCCAGGGGCGGGCAGGCAGGTCGGAATACCAGGTGATCTGTCCGCAAGGGCAACAGTACAGGCAGGGTTAGGCGGTAGGAGAATCCAAAGGGCAGGCAGACAGGTCAGGATGCAGGTCTCTAGAGAACAGGATAGGACGGGGAAGGGAAAGAGCAACAGGCTGGGAGTAAACAGGCAAGAGTAACGAGCTAAACAACGGCTTGGCAGGTCCACTACGAACAATACCTCACACTGGAGTGAAGGCAGAGCACAGGCTAAATAGAGGGGTAAACAGGCCACAGGTGTTTAGTATTCCGGTGATTGGGATCTGGATTGCTGGGTGCGTTCATGAGTATCTGGAAGTGAGAGCGTAACAGTGGCAGGTGAGGAGCGTGACAGGGAGGAGTTGGATCCGGAACGGCGCTGGAGATCCTCACATGGCACATGTAACAGCGATCAAAACAGGAGATTAATCATCAAGGTATAACATCAACATCGCTGTTATTACAATTAGAAGACAAGTCAACTGAAAGAAATTGAGAGTTATGGAGTTACAGAAAAATCTCGGTATGCTCAGTAAGATTTTTTTTTAGCAAGGCATTAATTGTTACTGGCTACTAACTACTGATGTAATATACAATAGAATTGTATAGTATTTATTATAAAATTTTTCAGAACATCAACCATCCAATGATTAGTCACACAAACAAAGAACTTCATGTGCTGCAGGCCCAGGCATGGATCGAAAGTCATGAGAAATTCAATGATATTATCTTTACCCACGGTTGCCCTTGAGCAATTTGCGAAAAAAAAATTGCTACAGAGAACCTGGTAGAAGATCACCCAAGCCGTCTTCCAAGCATCCACTCAAATGTGTGGAGTGCAATTTCCCGCCCGGGACCTGGCCCATATGTGATTTTTGAAGGAAAGTTTAATTAGCCCAAAGCTAATTAAATGCTAAATTATATATTTTTGCCCACACATTTTTGGATGACAATTCATCTAAATTAATAATAATAATTTGTGGTTACCTACTAATTTAGGTATTATGGCTCGAGAGTATTTTGAAGAAGAAATCTTCAAGGGATGTGTTGGACCCTACATCAGAGATTTTTTTCTGGAACAACATTGTTTCTTTCAATGTACAGAAATATACAGCACCAATATTATGTTATGTCTACACCTCATTATATGTATTATTTTACATTGACTGTAACGGTACACTAACATAAACCTATACAGCTCTGGAAAAAATTAAGAGACCATTACAAAATTATCAGTTTCTCTGGTTTTACTATTCATAGGTATGTGTTTGAGTAAAATGAAATTTTTTTGTTTTATTCTATAAACTACTGACAACATTACTCCCAAATTCTAAAAAAATAAATTGTAATTTAGAGTATTTATTTGTAGAAAACAACAACTGGTCAAAACAACCAAAAAAAGATGCATTGTTTTTAGACCTCAAATAATGCAAAGAAAACACATTCATAATCATTTTTCAACTTAGGAAGAGTTCAGAAATCAATATTTGGTGGAATAACCCTGATTTCTAATCACAGCTTTTATGCATCTTGGCATGCTCTCCACCAGTCTGTCACATTGCTGTTGGGTGACTTTATGCTCCTGGCACAAAAATTCAAGTAGGTCGGCTTTGTTTGGTGGCTTGTGACCATCCATCTTCCTCTTGATCAAATTCCAGTGGTTTTCAACAAGGTTCATGTCTGGAGATTGAGGCTGGCTAAGACAGGTCGTGATCTGGTGGTCCTCCATCCACACCTTGATTGACCTGGCTGTGTGGCATGGAGCATTGTCCTGCTGGAAAAAACAATTCTCAGAGTTGGGGAACATTGTCAGAGCAGAAGGAAGTAGGTGTTCTTCCAAGATAGCCTTGTACTTGGCTTGATTCATGCGTCCTTCACAAAGACAAATCTGCCCGATTCCAGCCTTGCTGAAGCATACCCAGATCATCACCGATCCTCCACCAAATTTAACAGTGGGTGCGAGACACTGTGGCTTGCAGGTCTCTCCAGGTCTCTGTCTAACCATTAGATGACCAGGTGTTGGGCAAAGCTGAAAATTTGACTCGTCAGAGAAGATGACCTTACTCCATTCCTCTACGGTCCAATCCTTAGGGTCTTTTGCAAACTTCAGCCTGGTTCTTCTTTGCTTCTCATTGATGAAGGGCTTTTTTCTAGCTTTGCATGACTTCAGCCCTACCCCTAGGAGCCTGTTTCGAACCGTCCTCGCCGTGCTCTTCATCCAAGCTGCTGTTTGCCATTCTTTTTGTAGGTCACTTGATGTCATCCTACGGTTGTTGAGTGACATTCTAATGAGTTGACGGTCTTCTCGGTCAGTGGACAGTTGTTTTCACCCTCTGCCAGTCTGTAGCTTTGTTGTCTCCATTGTCTGTTGCTTGACCTTGTTCTTATGAACCGCCATCTTTGAAATTTTCAGGATGGAAGCAACCTGACGCTCACTGTATCCCACTGCCAGTAAAGCCAGAATTGAACCCTTCTTTTCCTCACTCTTTTGTCTTTTGTCAAAGCTTTTCTTTTCAACTCTTTTGTCATGCTGAATTGTTATTTTTTTACTCAAATTACCTTTGTGGTACTACTTGCACTGTTTTTGCCATCCAGCTGGTTCTATCACAAGAGGATAGTGATGACCACAGCAGTGGTTTTTATACTTTTCCTCGTTAAATTAGATTTGGTTCAGGTAATCACCTAATCAGTACCTTATTAAATAAAATGAGGTGTGCCTGTGTTGGAATTTAACAGAAAATGGAATGGAATGGCTGCCATACATGTAGAGATGCTGATTTAAGAAAAATTAGGAGTGGTCTCTTAATATTTTCCAGAGCTGTATATTAATATATTTTCTTCTTCTTCAAATCCAGACAATGACCAAAACACACTGCGGCACAGAATTGCATCGCAAATGAAGTCATACACTGTGTTAGAAATCAACCGTTTCATATATATTAAATAATGATTGCGTACCCGGTCGTCAAGGCAGAGAGTAATTCAATTATTTATTGCGGCATTTGATAGTCTGTGGTTCATGATGTTACATACGTCATCTCACTCAATCTAAACTTCCGGTCGTACCTCTACTTTATAGACATTGCAACCTGGAATACACATCACAGTACTTTAAGCTCATTACCTAATTACTGTCACGCTTTGAATGAACGTGACTTCCTTTGTACAGATAAACAGAGGTTCTGTTGTCAACTAAACATACACTTCAACTCTCCCCCCTATCACACATGTAAGAAAAAATATTACATGTTTGATAAAACATTAAAAGTAAAATTCAATTCCTAATGAAAAGAAAAGGCCCATACAATTACAGTGGATATAAAAAGTCTACACACCCCTGTGAAAATGCCAGGTTTTTGTGATGTAAAAAATGAGACAAAGATAAATCAAGTCAGAACTTTTTCCACTTTTAATGTGACCTATAATGTGAAGAATTCATTTGAAAAACAAACTGAAATCTTCGAGGGGGAAAAATGAAAAACAAAAACCTTACAATAACCTGGTTGCATAAGTGTGCACACCCTCTTATAACTGGGGATGTGGCTGTGTTCAGAATTAACCAATCACATTCAAACTCATGTTAAATAGAAGTCATTACACACCTTTCATCATTTAAAGTGACTCTGTTTAATCACAAATAAAGTTCAGCTGTTCTAGTAGGATTTTCCTGACATTTTCTTAGTTGCATCTCAGAGCAAAAGCCATGGTCCGCAGAGAGCTTCCAAAGCATCAGAGGGATCTTATTGTTGAAAGATATCAGTCAGGAGAAGGGTACAAAAGAATTTCCAAAGCATTAGATTTTCCAATGGAACACTGTGAAGACAGTCATCATCAAGTGGAGAAAATATGGCACAACAGAGACATTACCAAGAACTGGACCTCCCTCCAAATTTGATGAAAGGACGAGAAGAAAACTGGTCAGGGAGGCTTCCAAGAGGCCTACAGCAACATTAAAGGAACTGCAGGAATTTCTCGCAAGTACTGGCTGTGTGCTACATGTGACAACAATCTCCCGTATTATTCATATGAATGGGCTATGCGGTAGGGTGGCAAGACGGAAGCCTTTTCTTACAAAGAAAAACATCCAAGCCTGGCTGAAGTTTGTAAAAACAAACATCAAGTCCTCCAAAAGCATGTGGGAAAATGTGTTATGGTCTGATGAAACCAAGGTTGAACTTTTTGGCCATAATTCCAAAAGGTATGTTTGGCGCAAAAACAACACTGCACATTACCCAAAGAACACCATACCCACAGCATGGTGGTGGCAGCATCATGCTTTGGGGCTGTTTTTCTTCAGCTGGAACCGGGGCCTTAGTCAGGGTGGAGGGAATTATGAACAGTTCCAAATACCAGGCAATTTTGGCACAAAACCTTCAGGCGTCCATTAGAAAGCTGAAGATGAAGAGGAAGTTCATCTTTCCGCATGACAACGACCCAAAGCACACATCCAAATTCACAAAAGCATGGCTTCACCAATTGTACCTTCAACTCCCAACAATGAAAACAATAGATCAGTCCTGAAAACTTGTGTATCTCAAAAGTTCATTAGAGTGAAGCTTACAACCTATTAAGGCAAGTTTCCATAATAATCTATGTCAAATTTCCTTTTCCATCCAGAACTGGCTTGGTTGATGTTTGATTCCTTGTGCTATATTTATGCCAAATAGCAACTAGCAGTGGAATAAGACTGTCAGACTTGACTTTGCTTAGCCAAATCAGAAAAGGTTAGATCTATTCTATTTAACCATTAAAATAGACCTTACATCAAACAAAACAATTCCAAATAAACCAATTAAAAACATCCTAGGAATGGAAGATTTAAAACATAACAGATGCCCATGCTTCGTTATAACTATGCAAACAGGAAAAACTAAAATTTTCATGTAACTCATTATAAGTACCAATTTGATTTGCTTTGAGCCCTAAGCTCAACTCTTTCCAATCATAATAAACTATTATATCATATATTCCCCCCTGTTTTCACTTAATTAAGTCAATGGAAAGTGACACCACGAGTGAAAGCAGAACAATGACAATTACGGCCACAGGAGGCGCCATCCTGAACCCGCACTTGCCATCATTTCGGGACGGACATGAAAAATAGAGAATTGTTAATAGGAGTGGATCCAGAATCTATTCGATGAGTAGTTGCATACTGTATATTCATCAAAAAACAAAGTGGAAATGTTAAAAACACAAACATTCACTAACACAATGAAAGACATCAATGAGCAACACGGTGGCTTGTGCGAAGGAATTATAAACTATATAACCTATTGACAAATTTGTCTTACATAGCAAAACAGCTCTCAAATTTGACTTTACGTCAATACCTTCCCACGGGTCTGCAAAATTGGTTATCATGCATTTATAATATCCTGTAGGTACTTGGCACATGCCTGTGAAAATAATCAGTTTGCCCACTAGGGGATAAGCTGCTCAACTAAATTGTAGGAGAGAAAACTCCAGCCCATGTTCCTGTGGTTTACCTACTGCAACCTCCAGGCAACTGTATTAGCATATCTTCTAAATTTAGGGAAATTCTCCAACATTGATTCATTGTTATTCCAAATAGCGATGGTCAGCCAAACCCTAAATCACAACTTTTATACATATTTTGACCACGTCTGTGGTTCTATTGACATTAAGATTGTTTTATCATCAACAATGGGGGATGGCTTTAGGTCTCTCACTGCAATTGGTTTAAAAACCGTACATTTCAACATTAAAGCTACTGAGGGTTAAAAATATTTAGCTTTCACTTAATGTTCGTTTATCCCAAAACTGAATATGCTCATGTTGGGGAAAATACCACAGGTGAGACCAGTCTGAACACACAGATTTAACCCTTATTAATAGGCTACCCTGATGTTATGGGAAACAATGGTTGGGGTCGCTCTAGGGGGTCTGCCCCCCTTCCTGGAGCCCTTAGCTTTACCCACTTATGGTCAGCCATAAATAAAGGCCAAATGCATTGTTTAATGTATATGAAATGTAAGTTCCCACACATTAAAAAGTCTGACATGATCCTCAGACGGTCTGTACCAAGATATGTTATTCTTTCAACTTAGCCGATATCCTTTGTTAAGTGAAGGTTCAGATTTATTGTCCTACCCATCTAATATTGTTGCGGTTTGTAAAAATGTACTTGTCATATCTATACAGCAACTCAACATTAAGGTGGAACTTAAGAAAACTCATAAGAATGGTGATGTTGACAGCAAACAGATGTATGATGTCACTAAAATCAAGGTATAGTATGTAATCCAGTTTAGACCTTAAACACTTATTATCTTAATCACAAGTATTATCTCAGTTATCATTGGTAAACACAAACAAAGAGAAACTATATTATTTAACCAAACTCAATTCAGCATTTAAAATAGGTCATCTAATTTTATTGTGGGGAATAATCTTGCTTTGGCTGTATCCTCTTTTATAGGCTATGACTATATTTGGATTCAAATTCAGTCATGAGACACAGCGTGTTTTCTTAACGTTAAAGACTATCACCATGTGGATTCTTCATTCTACTACTTTATACAAGGAGAAAGAAAACACAATATTTTAACTTTTTGTAAGAAAATCATGAGACTATTTTTACCAGATTAGAAAATCATCATTGTACCAATTTCTAATTCATCACTCGGTTTAGATTTACTCACGTGTAGTAGCTAACAGCTCAGCACACAGAAGCAAATTACCATGCGGTGGGCCTGGTAAAGGCCTACCCTCATTGTCGTGAAACCCCCCCCTTAGTGGAGGCCTCACAGAATGTTAACAACGCCTCACAGAATGTTAACAAAACCTTAACAACGCAATAAATGCGTTTGACTAAATTACATAGTGAACATGACAAAGCGGACTGTCCGTGCCCACAGACAGATTTTGCACGATCAAAATCGTGGCATAGACGCGGGAAGTACTAGGATTTGTTTGACTACCTAACACTTTTGCAATCTTGACAGTTTGTTATATGGCGTAACTTTACGACTCACAGTTCATCTGTATTCAAAACCAAGAACTCCTTCGGTTAGACAATTAGCAGTTAGCTAGTTATCTTAGAAGTTCCGTTGAAACAGTAGATCTTCAGTAGAATCGATAAGATTATCCATCCGATCGCGGCACCATGCTGTTAGAAATCAGCCGTTTCGTATAATGGTTGAAATAACGATCGTGTACCCAGTCGTCAAGGGAGAGAGTAATTCAATTATTTATTGCAGCATTTGATAGTGTATGGTTCATGAGGTCACAGACTCATTACTCGGTCTTACAAACTCGATCTCATCTCAAAGAACTTCCAGTTGTCCTCTACTTTATAGACATTGCAATCTGGAATACACATCACAGTACTGTAAGCCCATAGGCTAATTACTGTCGCACTTTGAATGAATGTGAATTCCTGTGTACAGATAGGCAGATGTTCTGTTGTCAACTAAATATACATACACTTCAACACTAGTGAATAATTCTTGAAAGCCATGTTCCACCACACAGCGTCTACTTTTTGTTATAAGGCAAGTTGCATAGCCGTTTTTGGCTTACAGGGTATTGAACTGGAGCCAATGGAGAAGGTGGCTAAGTGCTGCTGGCTACACCCTCTATTTTCCCCCATGAATTGACACTATATTGATTCTTTATACCCTAGTGAGTAAATCTCGAAAGCCATGTTCCACCTCACAACGTCTAGTTTTTTGTTATAAGGCAATTTGCACCAGCCACACTCAGGTATAGAGTCTTGCACTGGAGCCAATGGAGTGGGTGACTAAGAAAGTGTTGCTAGCTATACCCTCTAATATCCCCCATGATTTGACACTCTACATGGATTCTCTAAAACCTAGTATTTCTTTAAAACCATGCTCCACATCACAACGTCTAGTTAGTTTGTTATAAGGCAATTTGTATAGGCCTAACTCGGCTTTAGAGTTTTGCACTGAGACCAATGGAGTCGGTGACTAAGAAAGTGCTGCTGGCTATACCCTCCATTTTCCCCCATAAATTGACACTTTATATGGGTTCTTTATACCCTGTTGAGTAATACTCAAATGCCATGTTCCAGTTCACAAGTTCTAGTTTTTTTCTTATTAAGCAATTTGCATAGACGTATTTGGCTTACAGTGTATTGAACTGGAGCTAATGGAATGGGAGACTAAGAAAGTATTGCTGGCTATAACCTCCATTTTCCCCTGTTAATTGACACTTGATATGGATTCTTTATACCCTAGTGAGTAATTCTCAAATGCCATGTTCAACTTCACAATGTCTAGTTTTTCTAGTTATTTGACAAATTTTATAGGCCATATTCAGGCACTTGCACTGAATCCAATGGTTAGTGGCTAAGTAAGTGCTGCTGGCCATACCCTCATTTTCCCCCATGAACTGCCTCTATATGGATTCTTTACATCCTAGTGAGTAATTTTCAAAAGCCATGTTCACCACAAAATGTCTAATTTTTATGTTATAAAGCATTTTGTGTAGGCCAAATTCAGGTATAGTCTTGCACTGGAGCCAATGGAGTGGGTGGCTAAGAAAGTGTTGCTGGTGTAATATACTTTGATATAGACAGATACCGTAAAGAAGTTGGTCAATAGGGTAAGCACAGGAAAATAGTCTGGCATGGGACATGCGTGTCTGTATGTGTATGGTTATACAGACTTCTGACTCAAAAGTAACTCTCTAAGGCCATAGCCAGAAACATTGGCAATGGAAGACGCAGTGGTAGGACACCGCAAGTATATGTTTTTTGTAATGTTTCACTAAGAGTGTGTGTGTGTGTGTGCGTGTAAGTGACAAAGAGATACAGACAGCACAGTAGTTGGTTACTTCATTGGATCACCTACCATCTTTTGTCCAATGGATTTACATTAACCACCTGTCTCCTGTGGTCATTGTTCAGCCACTGCAATTTATCTCTTATTCCTTACAACCCTATTGGGAGGCATATATAAGACACCTGTACCCCAGCAGTCAGGTCATTCAGACTACCGGGTGATTTTAAGGTAATTATAACAGTGGTCATCAGAGTTAGCATAAAGGGCAAATTTTGTGAAGTCATAGATCAGTCGAAGCACACCAAACAGAATGGTCTTCTTTACTGTGATTAGCACACAAACATGATCATAATCCCCCAAAAACATTCTAAAGTATACCACTGTACATAAATTACAAGATGGCACAAAAAACAAAGCTCTGTCACCTTATCAATTACAACAAGCATAAACATTAACAAAATTAACAGCTGCAAACATGCTGGGGTATTGCTAATAAAAAAGAAATACTCCTTTATACAGTTTATTTTTGTAAACAGGGAATCAAAGTCTGTGGATGAACAGATAATTCTTGTGATTCCTGATAACAGACATTTCCATTTTTTTAACAGGACAAATGTCAAATTAATGTTTTATATATCAAATGTATCATATATATCAAAGCACAGATTTACTGCGATACCGAATTACAAAAAGCTACATGTTATTACTTAATCACATTTACAAAACAGCTGTTTGTATTTTGACAACTCACACAGTACAACCAACTTCCAAACACAAGGTTAGCAAGCACACCAAACAGGATGGTCTTCATGTCTATGGTTGGCACACAAACATAATTCCCAAAAAACATTAAAAAGTGTAACACTGTACATAAATTACAAGATGGCACAAAAAACAAAGCTCTGTCACCTTCTTATGAATTCCAATATACATTAACAACATGAACAGCCACAAAGCATGCTTTGTGTAAACAATAAATCAAAGTATGTGGTAAAACAGATTATTCTTGTATTTTCTGATAAAAGAATTTTGCAGTTACTTAACACGACAAATGTTAAATTAATGTTTTAACACTAGAAGCACCGGATGGGGTCAATTTGACCCAGAGGTACCTAATTTTTTTTTCGTGGAACTCGATAAACTTACAGGAATCTCCTTTTAGGAATGCTCCTAGGTATGCATGGTTTATCCCCCACTATTTTTTTATGTAAATATAACGAATGGAAAAGCAAATTTAAAGCCATTTTTGCCAGAATTTCTGCCAGACGCGCTATCCGCCATTTCCATTATATTTTTGAAAGCTATAATTCTCCTTCTCTGTCACCAGGTGGTGCAGAAAAATGGCTTATTTGCCAGCCAGATGCCACTAGATGGTGCAACATTTTGGTAATATTGATTAGTCTAAGCGTGTATGTGTGTGTGTGTGTGCATGTCAGGGTTTTACGCTAGCCGGCAAATGCAGGCGGTATCAAGTGTCATGCAGATGAAAATATCAATGACAAAAATGTCAGGTGGGAAATATGCCAAATAAATAAATACATTGATTAAGAGTATATTAAAATATTAAATAGCCTAATATTGTGTGACCTATATGATATGTTGCTAAGAAAAGAGCGAGCCTCCGCTCGCTCTTACAGTAAGACACTACTGAGTGTTTGGTCGTGTGACTAAGCAAAACGGGGTTTCAACATTTATGCAATGGGACAACATATATTTATAGCCAAACATTTTAATGGGCATTATCTAATTAGGAAATATGGTTGGAAATGACAAAAATCGACTTACAATATTAGCCAAAATATTTTACACACGCTTGAGTGTTTTTCTTTTGTAGATCAGAGTTTATGCGACAAATAAGTGACTGAAACGTGTTTGTCTAATAATAATGTTGTGAAATTAGGCTACATTACAGTGCATTGCAAAACCATTCTCAACTAGGGTTAAACATACTGAAATTAAGAAGCAAATGGTGTCAAATGTGCTCCTGCACGCGTGGGTCTAAAGATCCTATGGAAAAGGACATAATTCGCGTGGTAGGCTATTTGTTGAGACTTTTCTAACATTGGCCTCAAATCCCTTATTCAGATTGTAAACATACAGTATCTCACAAAAGTGAGTACACCCCTCACATATTTGCAAATATTTGATTATATCTTTTCATGTGACAACACTGAAGAAATGACACTTTGCTACAATGTAAAGTGGTGAGTGTACAGCTTGTTTAACAGTGTAAATTTGCTGTCCCCTCAAAATAACTCAACACACAGCCATTAATGTCTAAACCGCTGGCAACAAAAGTGAGTACAACCCAAAGTGAAATTATCTTGCATCGGCTGAGGAGCAGGAGAAGGCACAGCCGGGACGGGCCAAGGAGCAGGAGAAGGTGCAGCCGGGCCAGGCCAAAGGGGCGGAGCGGCCGGGACAGGCGAGGGCACCGCGGGCCAAGGCGGCGGCTCCTGGGCAGGAGAGGGCGCCGCGGGCTCAGGCGGTGGCTGCTGGGCAGGAGAAGGCGCCGCGGGCCGATGCAGCAGCAACCAGTCCTTGGCGGGCTCGGGCAGCGGTGGCCAGTCCTTGGCGGGCTCGCCCCCAGTGGTCGCCGCTCCCAGAGCCCGCCGAGGACTAGCTGCTGCCTGGGCCCACCGAGGACTGGCCGCAACCAGCAGGGGGCACTGGCTTCGGCTCCAGGGCAGCAGGGGGCGCTGCTGCAGCTCCAGGGCAGCAGGGGGCACTGGCTTCGGCTCCAGGGCAGCAGGGGGCGCTGGCTGTGGCTCCAGGGCAGCAGGGGGCGCTCGACGCCTAGGAGCTGCCACCGGGCGTAGAGGGGTTGCTGGCTGCTCCAGGCCGGCCGGGGTTTCCACCACTGGTGCCACGGGGACCCGGGTAGGTGTTGTTTCCCAAGTCCCCGGTGAGAACTGGTACGGCAGGTCATGGAAGCCATACCAGTCCTCACACCTTCCGATGGCCGGGAGGGCTTCTATTGGCTCCACCAGTGGTGGTGTGTGCTTCTAGACCGGGCGGATAAACCCGGTACGCAGGGACCACCCATGAGGGTCAGAAGGAGCCCCCTCCAGGTACCCCTTTAGCCCCCCCCTAAAAAATTTCTGGGGAGACCTCTGGGGTGCGACAGACCGAGGTACGGGAGCGGGCCGTGGACCCCAGTATGGGGATCCCGCCACCGCGTTGGTACTCCTCTCAACCTCTGGGAAGGCTGGGACCAGCTGGCACGGAACAGGGTCCACATCAGCACCCCCTCCATCGCGTCCTCATCGACATCGTCGTACTCCACCTCCGAGTCGTCTGACGAGAGGGAGTCCGATCCCCAGTCTCCCCTCCAGGTGCACTCCCCTCTCGTCGGCGACATCGGAGGGGAGTAGCCAAAATAAACTCGGAGATGCCGGTCTTCCTCCTCCGGTGTCTCCGGCTTCTGCCACGGCCACAGGTTTTCTCAAACCTGCTGGTTCCTTTTCTTTTGGTCGGTTATTCTGTCACAGTTGTGTAGTGGTGGAGAGGAGGAACCAGGCGCAGGCTGAGCGGCATTCGATGTAGTATTTTAATAAAAATAAACACACAGCACTTTAAACAAACTGAAGCAAAGCAAAGCCTTAAACAAAATGAAACTAAACACTCACCACTGACGTGAAACATATAGAGACAGGGAACAATAACCGACAAGTGAGGGGAGCAGAGGAGGAACTTTTAAACACATACTGATGACTTAATTGGGACCTGGTGTGCGTGATAATCGGAGACAAGGCAATGAATGAGTCCGGGGTGAGTTTGTGAATGACTGGAAACCGGGAAAAGCGGGTTTTCCTCATCGTCACATTCCCTTACTGTATCAATAAAAAATAGGCTAAACACAAAATTAAAAAAAAAGCTTTTCAACTCCATTCCAATTCGTCAATATTTTGTAGAATGTCTACAACTTGCTGAGTTGTATATTGTACCCATGGGGACATTGTAAGGAAATACGCTACCGACCAAACCGTGCAACTTACTGTGTAGCAGCCCGTCTACACAACTCCAGCCGCACACTTGCTACTTCATAGCACTAAATACTAAAGAAATTGTACCGTGAATAATAATAGCTCCACCCATTCAGTTGATCAATAAAATTGTCAATTTCTCTCAGTGGTTTCAATAGGCCATTATAGCCTATTGAATAGCAAATAGCTGGCTCAAATAATTGCGATCAGGCAGTTATGTAATAATTGTGACAGCCTATTATGCTCACCCCACAAAGATTGTGAAGAGTTCATTCTGCTGACTAATTTAAATAAAAACATTTGTTGGAAAAGCAAAAGACGAAATATAGCCTTGCAAATGCATATAGATGGCTTAAATGCATATAGTCTCTCAGCATTTTTACTGTTACAATAAATTCATTAAATAAAGTAGATTAAAAAAATTGGAACTTCAAAACAGTTTTGGATTACAAAACACATGTTGCGTTTGTTGCTCTCTTTCCTTCCATAAATATCGCCCAGTCGCTTCTGTGTGGGACATCAGCTTGTAAATGATCACATCTCCCAAAATTCCACGGTCCGTCGTGAGCAGTTTATGTAAACACAATACAATAAATACAGAAGAGTTGTTGAATAATATTATATATTAATAAAAAATGAAATAAAAAGATCTTTAATTCCAATCAAACCCTTTATCAACATCTCAGAAATAATGGAAAATTGCATGATTCAAGTTTTATATCAGCAAACGAATAGTCTTTGCAGACAATGTGAAGCGGCGATCGAGCTATTATAGAATTAATCGGATTGTCCTGCCAGCAATTGGCCGTAACCCCCACCAACCTACTAATTACTATACCACACGTCCACACTCAATGCAGACTTTTTGTGCATTTCAAGTAAAACTGGTAAACAATCCCAACCCCCACATACCACGGTCCAGTGTCAATGAGGAGAAGACATTTTTAGACTTTAGGCTACATTTCTCTTTTCGCCTAACCACAATATCATAAGTCCCATGTGTGTGTCACATGAATGAAAAACAAATGTGTTCTCCTTGTTTCATTGTCAATGCCCACATACAATGCAAAATGTAATGGCCGTTCGAGTGCATTTACCACAAACAAGTCGCTTACATGTTACATGCAGATATCATTAGTTTTGTTCCCTGTACATATGCTAACTTGACAATGTCTCCTTCTCGTTGGTGGGGTAGGAGTGTCTGTCAACAGCCGCTTATGATCGGTAGATGGGGTAGGGGTGTCCGTCAACAGCCGCTAATGATCGGTAGATGGTCCCTAACCTGACTGCAAACATGTGCAAACACACCCACACCATTTTTTTAAGTCCCTCTTGGTCAAATGTACTTCTTCCGGCGCTGTCATTAGCACTGGACATACGCGCAAGATGTGCCATCTACCGATCATTGTCAGCAACACCCTCCCATTCAAAACACGCATGGGTCAAAACCCAGTGTTTAACCTAATTTAAAACAGAAACTCAGTCATTCTAAAATACAGAAAAGTACATGAAAAAAAATGCAACTGCATTTCTACATCAGTGGTTCATACATAGACAACTCACCCCATACCAACACCTACCAAGCACAAGGTTAGCAAGCACACCAAACAGAATGGTCTTCATCTTTATGGTTGGCACACAAACACGACCATAATCCCCAAAAAACATTCAAAAGTGTAGCACTGTACATTCATTACAAATTGGCACAAAAACCAAAGCTTTGTCAACTTCTTATCAATTAGAACAAACATATACATTAAAAAAATGAACAGCCGCAAAGCATGCTGGGATATCGCTAAAAAAAAGAAATACTCCTTTATACGGTTTATTTTTGTAAACAGCGAATCAAGGTCTGTGGCAAAACAGATAATACTTGTGTTTCCTGATAAAATATTTTTCCAGTTACTTAAAAGGACATGAAATGAAAACTTGTGATATGTTACGAATGCTACTAAAACGTATCATGCTCTACAAATTTGCACCAAACATGCGGATTTGCACAAAACATGCGGATGTGTTTCGAACTGCCTACAGCTCAGCAGCTAGGCACTCAACTCACTGCTCGACACAGGGATTACAGACTTAGAGGGACGAGCAATGGCCTTACCAAGGGCGATACAATATGTAATGCATTTTAACGTTACAGTTAGGTTAACGTTACATATCACATCACTGGGGTTAAGTTTAGGGTTAAGGTCAGGTATCACAGCACTGGGGTTAAGGTTAGGGTTAAGGTTAGGTATCACAGCACTTGGGTTAAGGTTAGGGTTAAGGTTTGGATTAGGGTTAGAAAGAAAATCACTTGTAACATACTGACCTTTCAAGAGCACTACTCACTGCATCTATTAAAAGGTTCCTATTTGGAACATTGGGTAACACACATTTCTGCAGAGCAGAAGGACCCAGGTTCATAATGTGGCCATCATATTTATTTTTCTGGATTATTACTCTAACGTTATTTACCTGCAATACCGTAATATCTCTTACAAATTTGGCTGTCAAATATTTATGTAAAATAATCTACGTAGTCCCCTGAGACCAGTGTGGGCAGGGGACATTTGTGTCTGTATGTGTATGGTCATGCAGACTTCTGACTCAACAGTAACTCTCTAAGGCCATAGACAATACCAATGGCAAAGGCAAACAAAGTGGTAGTATATCATCTAACTTCTATTGTCCAATGTACTTACATTAACCACCTTTTTACTGATTTCATAGCTCTGCCATCTTGCAATTTATCTCTTATTTCTTACAACCCTAGGGAGGCACATAAGAGACACCTGTACACTGACAGTCAGGTCAATTGGACTACCAGTTGATTTTAAGGTAATTTTTATAGTGGTTGTTAGAGTAAGCATAAAGAGTTATCTTTGGGGTGAAATTGGCATAATTGTGGAAAAAATGCATTAAGGCGTGGCCTGTGGCACCCCTTGTAGAGGAATCGGGTCGGCTGTCTGTGTGAATAATATCCCTGGTGTGTATCTTCATTGTGCCATAATGTAATGCACACATGAAGTGTATGCGTCCATAAGTTTTACACTGGTCAGCCATTATGCCCATCATGTTGTAATACATCTCTTAGCTTTTAACACCCAATAGGGACACATATATAAGACACATGTATGCCGATTGCCAGGTCAATCAGATATTGCGGATTTTAACTACATTTTCATAGGCTTCATTAAAGCTTCACTGCACAAAATATCCAAGATGGCGGACATAGGTTCTTGCAGTGTTGCACCTCCTGGGGAATGAGGCATGTAAACAAAGAATCAGAATTCTAGGTCAATCGGGGTGGAAATGGCATCATTGCAGAAAAGTGTATTAAGGCGTGGCCTTTGGCGCCCCTTGTGGAATCGGGTCAGGTGTATGTGTGAATTATATACCTGGTCTGTATTTTCATTGTGTCGTGATGTAATGCACACATGAAGTGTATGCATCCACTGGTCAGCCATTTTGTCTGCCATCTTGCAATCAATCTCTTATTCCTTACAACCCTATAAGGAGGCACATATGTGACACTAATAGTGAGGTCAATCACATTACAGGTTGATTTTAAGGTAATTTTTATAGTGGTCATTAAAGTTAGCATAAAAGGCTAACTTTGTGAAGTCATAGTTCAGTTGACATTTGACATAAAAACTAGTTTCATTATCAGCCCTGTTCAGAAGTATGGCCTAAAGTCTGGAAATTTACTGGCATTTATTAGCATTAGCTTGTGTTGAACAGGGTCAGTAAATCAGCCATTTTACCCGCCATCTTGCAAGATATCTCTTATTCCTGAAATTAATCTAAGGAGGAATGTATGAGACACCTGTACGCCAAAGGGCATGTGAATCTGACTTATTTTGCAAAAGTTGAAACATTTAGTAGGCTTTGTCAAATTTTCACTGTAGAGAAAAATCCAAGATGGCGGATTTTATGGGTTCTTGAGGATTTTTTGATCCTCATGAGAGATGAAGCATGTACACAAAGATGCAGCACTATAGGTCAAATGGGGTGGAAAAGCCATCATTTTGAAATTAGCACATTAAATCGTGTACTGTAGCCTCCCTGGTGGAGGAATCAGGCCGGTGTCTGTGTGGTAGGTACATTTTCTACCATGGACTTTTTGAGTTATTCAGCAGTTTCAGGGAAAAACAATAAAATAATAATACCGACAATAACATTTTTATTAATGTTATTAATAATACCCACAATAACAATAAGGTTTCTCCTACCGGAGAACCCCTAACAAGCAACAATGGGAAGGGGTTCTCCTATATGGCAAGGATATTGAAATAGGTTGCCAGTTACAAGCTGGAAAGGTCAGACATGGTAAGACACTGTGACACTAAGTATTTATATGGATTCTTTATACCCTAGTGAATAATTCTGGAATGCCATGTTCCACCTCACTATGTCTAGTTTTTCTGTTATAAGGCAATTTCCATAGCCGTGTTTGACTCACAGTGTATAGAACTGGAGCCAATGGATCGGGGAGCTAAAAAAGTGCTGCAGGCTATACCTATCTATTTTCCCCTATGAATTGACACTTTATATGGATTATTCATATCCTAGTGAGAAATTCTCAAAAGCCGCGTTCCACCTAACAATGTTTAGTTCTTTTGTTATAAGGCAATTTGCTTAGGCCAAATTCTGGTGTAGAGTCTTGCACTGGAGGCAATGGAGTTGGTGGATAAAAAAAGTGTTGCCATCTATACCCTCTATTTCCCCCCATGAATTGACACTTTATATGGATTCTTTATACCCTTGTGAGTAATTCTCAAAAGCCATGTTCCACCTCACAATGTTGAGTTTTTTTATTATAAGGCAATTTGTATAGCCCAACTTCAGGTATAGAGTCTTGCACTGGAGCCAGCGGAGTGCATGACTAAGAATGTGCTGCTAGCTATACGCTCGATTTTTTTCCATGAATTGACTGACACTATATGGATTCTTTGTACCCTAGTGAGTAATTCTCGAAATCCATGTTCCACCTCACTACGACTATTTTTTGTTATAAGGCAATTTGCATAGCCGTATTACGCTTACAGTGTATTGAATTGGAGCCAATTGAGTGGGTGACTAAAAAAGTGTTGCTGGCTATACCCTCTATTTTCCCTCATGCATTGACAGTTTATATGGATTCTTTATACCCTAGTGCAGGGGTCGGCAAATAAGTTTGGCATCGGGCCAATTTATTTAAGCCACTAGATAATTTAAAAAATTTATTGATGAAAAATGCAACTAGAATTGCCTGTTACAAACTGTTACAGTGTCTTTTTTAACTGCTTAGTCAGCTGTGATTGCCTTGTGGTTAATTCCTGTAGGACAGTCAGAAACAAAAAGCCACAGTTGTGTGACAGTGTCCGGGTTTAGTGCTGTATTAATTAATACAGTACTACTGACATGTAGGCCTATCCCGTCAAGTGTCTTCATTCACCAACTTGCAACACTGCCTTTCTAAGACACACATATGTGGGAAATGCGTAATGGATAAAAAGAGGACTTGAATAAGCCCATTTATGGCCTGTTTGAGTCATGCTTTTAATGACCTATGTTTTATTTCCTCTTTCCATATTATGAATAATAAATGTGTATCATTTTAATTTGCTTCTTTGTTACACATCGGAACCTAATTTATTGTAATAAATATTTGACGTAGCCTACTTTTACTCTCAGAATTATTCCTTTGCATCCTCATGTACTACATTGCATTTTTTTGTTTGTGTGCTGGAGGTACTGTAGGCTACGCTATTACGTTGTGTTCAGAGCTAAACATTTAAGCTAGCTGTATACACAAATTGGCACTATCAAAGAGCCTAAAGATGAAAGTTGACAGTGAATATAGGGCATTCAAAGATGAATAGAAAGAAAACTTTGCCCTCATCCTACCTAGTTTCGTGAATGCAAAGCTGGTGTGTCTTATTTGCACTGAAGTTGTCACTGTTTGCAAAGAGTATTCCAGAGGTGTGTCAAGCAAGCCACAATTGAGTGCACTTTAGAACTTTTCAAAGTAAAAACTCTCAATTCAACTCCAAATATAGCATTGTTGCAAAAACTTTCTAGCACTTTTATTTTGTAGGCAAAATCACCAAAGAGGAAGTGTTTATGTGAGTAAATGTTGCTGTCCTGACTGAGATCAATTTCAGCACCAGCCATGATTATTTATTCAAAATAATCATGCCGCAGGCCAGATATTATTGCTGGCAGCCCAGTTTTGTCCCGCAGGCCGTCTTTTGCCAAACCCTGCCCTAGTGAGTAATTCTCAAATGCCATGTTCCACTTCACATTGTCTAATTTTTATGTTATAAGGCAATTTGTGTATGCCAAATTCAGGTATAGAGTCTTGCACTGGAGACAATGGAGTGGGTGACTTAGAAAGTGCTGCTGGCTAAACCCTCTTATTTCCCCCATGAATTGACACTTTATATGGATTCTTTATACCCTAGTGAGTAATTCTCACAAGCCATGTTCCACCTGACAACATCTAGTTTTTTTTTATTATAAGGCAATTTGCATAGGCAAAATTGAGGTATAGAGTCTTGCACTGCAGCCATTGGTGTGGGTGACTAAGAAAGTTTTGCTAGCTATACTCTCTTAATTTCCCCCATGAATTTACATTCTATTTGGATTCTCTATAACCTAGTGAGTAAATCTCAAAAACCATGTTCCACATCACAACATCTAGGTTTTTTGTGATAAGGCAATTTGCAGAGGCCAAATTCAGGTTTAGTCTTGCACTGGAGCCAATGGAGTGGTTAGCTAAGAGAGTGCTGCCGGTATAATATACATTGAGATAGACAGATACCCTATAGAAGTTGGTCAATAGCACAAGCATAGGGAAATAGTCTGGCAGGTGACATTCGCATCTGTATGTGTATGGTCAGAGTTCTAACTGAACAGTAACTCTCCAAGGCCATAGACAAAAACACTGGCAATAGAAAAGGCAGTGGTAGGACACATCAACTATATGTTTTGTTTTCAGTCGAAGCAAACCAAACTGAATGGTCTTCTTTAGTATGGTTGGCACACAAACACAACCATAATCCCCCAAAATCATTATGTAGAAAATCGATTTATTATTATATCCTTATTTATTCATTATTCTATTAGAAGGCCTTTGTACTCTGTATGCTTGAAACATTACGTATACTCAACAACTTTCCCTGTCAGCAACTCATGATGTCTCTATCTGTGTTCAGGGGCAGTAATGAATGGAATGTCCGCTGAGCAAGGCTCCTAGTCTCCGTCTATTTGAGGTAGACTGGGCCTTTGGCCTAGCAAAAACCACTGGAAGACTCCCTTCTGGGGGTTAGACTTAATAGCAGGAGGGGGGCTCCTGTTTCATGTGTTCTACAGATGAACAGGACTCTAGTAACCAAAGTTAACCAAAGGTCCCATTTAGTAACTGTCCAGATTGATATACCTCAGCCTTTGACCGAGTTGTCTGAGCAACTGACATTCTATGATTTTCTGTGCCATTGGTGTGCAACCTTGTATTTTTAGACTACCTCATAGTTGCGACTAGTCCTTATACATACATTCTGCAAATGCTAATTCCGTCATCTGTACTGTTGGAAGAGAATATAAGCTTGAACCTGAAATGCCATAATCAGAACAATCTGTCGTGACATTACTTTGCTGGTCTCTGTGCTTATACTCTGTCTTGTTTTGATGATTGTTCCCAAGGATCCATGAAATTAAACTTGAAATAATGATATAACTGTTATACGAACGACTGAGAAGTTTTTTTATTGATAAATCGGGAACATTTTCCATCTGCCACAATTATAAAGTGTACCCCTCTACATAAATTACAAGATGGCACAAAAAACAAAGCTCTGTCAGGGGTATTTCAGAAAGCAGATGGGTATACTATGAAGCGAGGTAACTGGCTTTTCGAGGTAAGTTCAGGAGTAACTTGTCAGGTGTAACTTCCCGATTAACCCGTACTACGAAAGGTAAATACATACATTTTACCCGGGGTATGCTGCCATGGCAATTTACGCTGCATCTCTAAACTGCTCCAGGCAGGTTATCTTCATGGTTAACTCGATGTTATCCAACGTAAGCACCGTCCTTCCACCCACAAAAAGACTGGCACATTTGGAAGACCCAATCGACATTGCTGCACGGATTGTGAGAGACTCACTCCGCAGGGTGAGGGTGTTTAAAGACCGTGTAACTCCTTTAGTGTACCCCGATTGTGTTTTCTAGTAAAGATATTGATTGTCATCTGAGGGAATTCGGTATATTTGCCGGCTTCTAGGGCCAGACGTCTCCAATGCCACTCACCGGAGTAATGCACTCATGTTGAGCAGTGTGTCGTGCTTTGCAATATTTTGCCAGTGGACATTTCATGTATTCCATCGGTGATGTTGAACATCTGAGCAAGAATACTGTAGGCAATGCCGTACAGTTCGCAAGGTGGTAGCTTTCACTAAACTGCTTGATGCATTTGCTGTGTTCCCTGGCCATTTAAGCGTTCTTAAGATCAAGTGTGCTTTTTATGTGATCACAAGTAATTAGCAAAAAATACTTGGTCTATTTTTATTATGCATATACTGGGCCTAGGCTATATACAGAAGAAATTTTTTTCCATAGGAATCCTGAAGGTGATTGGTGAGATTGACCGTACGCATTTCCCCATTAGAGCGCCCCTGGGAGAACATGAGGGGGGTTATGTGAATAGGAAGTAATTTCACAGCATTATAATCAGGTATTTGATCATTAAATTCATTAAAAAAAACTCAGCTTGCATTGCCGAACACGCACAAACTCCAGTAAGTTAACACCGAGTCAACTAACAAACATCGTAATCATCGTCGTAGTACCGTTTAACACCACTTTAGGCAATCAGAGTTTGTCAACCCTAACTTTCCTTGATAACCACAAGCTAAATCTGAGTAGGTTGAACACTGTTCGTAGTATACCCCTCAGGTTTAGTGAAAACCTAGAGTTAGTTGACTCAGAGTTGATGGAAACTCTGGGTTTACAGTTTCAAAGAGCCAGTTCAGCGTTTCTCTGAGTCAGTTACTACAGCAACAGACTCCGTGAAGCTTACCTGCTCATTTGCAGGTTTTATACAACTAACCCTGAGTTTGTCCTACTTTTTAACTGAAACCTGCCATCTGAATGTGTCAGACAGGGTGTGTCCTATTCTCAAAGAGCCAGTAGAAGCACAAATACTCCGCAGAAATCTCAGTCGGGAGAGAGTGATCAGACCCCGCTTGGATGTTTTATCATTCCCTAATGATTATAAGGTTGAGAATTACTGTTTTTCTGCACAATCGATCATTTATCAGAAAAATATTTTCAGCCCTCATATCGTTCCTATGATACATGGTGAACATGCTCTCAGTTCGGAACAAATTCTTTGTGTTGCAGTTTTCTGTATAACATCGGCTGAGCATATGTCTAAGGCAACCATGTCTGTCGGGCTGTCAGAGATGTGACTCTTGCACTGAAACGTTTTCTGTACACTAGTAGTGTTCCTAAGTCACAGACCCACAAGACTCATCAAAAAAGAAGTCCACAGAATTGCAGGTATCAGTCTAAGCAGTAATCAGTTTATTTAGTATGAAGCTTTGAGACTTGAAGCACAAATCAGTTAATATTTTAGGGTTCCCCAGGGGTGATTGGCTGCATACTGTAGATGGCACTCATACTCCTATCACAGCTCCTTCAGTAAATGGAGATTATGTGATTAGGAAGTCTTTCCACAGCATTAATGTGCAGGTAGGCCAAAAAAGAATTGTACTTTTTTTGAGAATTGTACTTATTTTTTGCTTAGAAAATTTCACTTACTACTTAAATATATATTGCATGTAGCATCACACTTGCTTGTACTGATATTATACTTTTCCTGTTTGAAGTATATATTTTTATTTCATCTTCAGTTGCGGCCAAGTACGTTTTGTGCCTGTTGGGTTGCACTTGCAAAAACAGGCAAGGGTTGCACTTGGTCCAGGCAAGTGAATTCAGCAGTGAAAACTGCCCAAAAGCAACTAAACTTCTTGAGGAATCTGTAAAAACTCTCACCGACTTCTACAGGTACACCATTGAGAGCATCCTCTCAGGCTGCATAACTGCCTGATATGGCAGCCGCTCCAATCGCAAGTCCCTCCAGAGGGTTGTGAGGTCTGCAGAGCGTGTCATCAGCTGCCATCTCCCCTCCATGCAAGGCATCTACCATACACGATGCCTTAGGAAAGACCTTATGGTCTATTAACACCGCTACTGCCGTCTGATTAACACTACCGGAGCATCAGAGCACGCACTTCCAGACTCACAGTTTTTTCCCTCAGGCCATAAGGCTCCTCAACCAGCAACAATGATCTATGATCATACTGATCACACATGAACATTCCAAATGCTCTGATGTCTTTCTATGTACATTTAATGTATATTAAAATATTCTTTTGTATGTACCATTCATAGGCATATTACACTCATATTACATTTATAATATTTAATACTTCTACCCATATTGATCATATTTCCCATCCTACTCTCTTTAAAATTGCTGCTAGCTTACATTTTTATGTATATTACTGCTATATTTTTGTTTTATATATTTCTTAATTCTTACGACATAGATGTGTGCCATGTCACAAGAATGTCACTGATCAGAATGATGCTGTGTTATTCGGTGCATTTGATAAATACACTCTGAACTTGATATTACACCCACACACACACATTATATACATGTTTAATGACTGGAAGATTCAAGATGTGACTTTTCTTTTTTTTCATACTCATGCATTGTCTCGGTCAGCAATTTTCTGCCACGCTAGCTCACGTTCTTTTGCTGCTGATACTCTATTGCTTTTTTCTTGAATATATACTCATATTCTGCATGTGCATTCATTAATATATCTAACTCCACTGGGAAGAAGAACAGGGTCCGAGAACTTTTTATCTCCTCGTGCACATACTTTACTCAGGGTTAACTTAACTCAGAGTTGACTGAACTAATTGTTACCACCTGTTCTGAAACCATCAACTCTGAGTTTGACAGCTCAGAGTCAGTCAACCCAGAGTTGTGGTTTCAACTCAGAGTATGTTAACCCTGCTTTCTGAAATACCCCCAATGTAATGCACACATGAAGTGTATGCATCCATTACTTTTACACTGGTCAGCCATGTTGCCCGCCATCTTGCAATATATCTGTTAGCCTTTACCACCCTATTGGGAGACATAAGACACAGGTATGCCGATTGCCAGGTCAATCAGAGTTACTGTTGATTTTAAGCACATTTTCATAGATTTCACAAAATGTTGACTTTAAAAAATATCCAAGATGGTGGACATGATTGGTTCTTGATCCAGTGTTGCATCTCCTGGGGAATTAGGCATGTAGACAAAGAATCAGCATTCTAGGTCAGTCGGAGTGGAAATAGTGTCATTGTGAAAAAAATGTTTTGGGGCGTGGCCTGTGGTGCCCCCTGTGGGGATTCATGTCCGGTGTCTGTGTGTTTGGTATACATGGTCTATATATTTGCGTCCGGTGTCTGCATGTTAGGTATACATCGTGTATATTTTCATTGTGCCATAATGTAATGAACACATCAAATTCATGGATGCATTTGTTTTACACTGGTCGGCCATTTTGTCCGCAATCTTGCAATGTATCTCTTATTGCTTTTCACCCTATTGGGCAGCATGTACGAGACACTTGTAAGCCAAAGGGCAGGTCAATTGGACTTATTGTTGATTTTAAGTTAATTTGTAGAGGTTTTGCCAAATCATCACCATACAGAAAATTCCAAGATGGCGGATTTTATGGGTTCTTGAGGCTTTTATGTTCATCATGAGAAATAAGGCAGGTACACAAGGAATCAGCATTCTAGGTCAATCGGGGTGGAAATGGCATCACTGTGAAAAAACTGAATTTGGGCATGGCCTGTGGCGCCCCCTATGGAGCAATCGGGTCATGTCTCTTTGTGGTAGGTATACGTGGTCTATATTTTCAGTGGTCCAATTTATATCATTTTTCACTAAGGACTTTTTGAGTTATTCCGCGGTTTCAAGGAAAAACAAAAAAATATATATAGTTGCAAGCAACCATGGGATGGGGTTCTCCTGTGACATGGTGAGCATAGGGAAGAAGTCATATAAACATTGCAAGCATATGGCAGCAGAAATAGTCACATGGTAAGCACTTTCATATATTTTTTACTGTGGTCAGCCATATTGTCCCCCATCTTGTATTATTTTCTTAGTTTTAAACACACTATAGAGAGAGATCTATTAGACACATATATGGTCAACAGAGTTATTGTTGATTTTTATATGTTACATGAAATTTTCATTGTACATAATATCCAAGATGGCAGACATGATAGATCCTTGATGCTATTTTGTATATCCTGGGGAATGAGGTATGTACACAAAGAATCAGCAGTCTAGGTCAATCGGGGTGAAATTTGCATAACTGTGGAAGAAATGCATTAAGGCGTGGTCTGTGGCCCATCTTGTGGAGGTATCAGGTCAGGTGCCTGTGTGGAAAATATACCTGGTCTGTAAATTCATTGTGCCATAATGTAATCCACACATGAAGTGTATGTATCCATTAGTTTTACACTGTTCAGCCATTTTGTCCACCATCTTGTAATATATCTCTTAGCCTTTACCACCCTATAGGGAGACATAAGACACAGGTATGCCGATTGCCAGATTAATCCAAGTTACTGTTGATTTTGAGCAAATTTTTATAGGTTTCATATGATGTTCACTGTATAAAATATCCAAGATGTCGGACATGATTCTTGATGCAGTGTTGAACCTCCTGGGGAATTAGACATGTCAACAAAAAATCAGCATTCTAGGTCAATCGGGGTGCAAATAGTGTCATTGTGAAAAAAGTTAATTAGGGTGTGGCCTGTGGTGCCCCCTGTGGAGGAATCAGGTCCGGTGTCGGTCTGGAAGGAATACATGGTCTATATTTTCATTGTGCCGTAATGTAATGCACACATGAAGTTTATTCATGCATTTGTTATACACTGGTCAGCCATTTTGTCTGCCATCTTGTATTTTATCTCGTAACTGTGAACACCCTATCGGGAGACATGTATAAGACACATGATTGTGTCTCCCAGGTCAATCAGGGTTATTGTTTATTTTATGTAGATTTCTTTAGTTTTCAAGAAGTTTTCACTGTACAAAATATCCAAAATGGCAGACAAGTTAGGTCCTTGATGCACTTTTGTAATTCTGGGGAATAAGGCATTGTAGAATATATAGGGCAAGTATAACAGAGGTTGACAAATATAGAGGTTTGACATAGGAGTGTTTCTGGACTATCACCCTTTATGAATGTATGTATAATCAATGTGCACCTGAGAGAGAATACAATGAATCAATATGGTAACAGTAATCAATGTATCAGGAGTATATAATCAATAAATATAATCACTATTAATCACTGTTTGGGGATAATCAAGTAATAATGAATGTATAGGGCCCTAACGGCTCTATTATTTTTATACAAATCCCTGAAGCCTGCGCCACCAATATTTAACAAAGAACGGATCTTGGAAGGTTGCAAAACAATGGTGGCGGATGGGGAGAAAGATCGGCCCAAGAATTAGCATAAGGGGGTGGTCAGGAAGGTTATGCAAGATAACACTGTATAAATGTGTGTGTCCGAAGTTGGCAAGACAATTGTTCCTGCAGGTCAACTCGGCTTTTATGATTGCTCATTAAAAGTCTAATTTGAATCCACAAACTCCTGAGTTATTGCATCTTTTTGAGTTGTTGCATCCTATTTGGCAAGAAGAGACATTTTTCCACGACATATTCTTGGAGGCACTGCTGAGATTGGCACGAGGCCAGGTGGACGGCTGCCAAAGGCACTGAAGGTTGGGTTACACAAACGACGCGCGCCACGCTAAGAGGTAAGCATGTTCTTGCTCTAAATTTCTTAGTTTGTGTGACTTGACCTTCCAGGCCAGGCAGACACACCACGTAAGGCCTCTCCACATTAACGAACTATGTATTATGAAAGAATGGAGTTTTTGAATTCAAAATAACATATATGTTTACTAACACCCTGTAAATAAATTTGTAAATAAGTCAGAGAGTTGCAACTAAGTAGGTCTGTCGAATACCACCTTAGGTTTGGTCGCCTAGAAGGGTCTGCTTTCGGCAGGAAGTCCCCCAATCCGCCTTGCATAGAGGGAAGGCCACAAGGGACAGGGATTGCAGGGCACTGTGGATACCAACCCAGCACGATAGAGGGCTGCTGAGGGTTTGGATACGGTTGGGTGTGTTGGACAGTTCTGTGTTGATGACGGCTACCTGCAAACCAGGGGAGTGACGACTACCTGCAGACCAGGAAGAGACAGGGTCAACAGACTGTAATACAAGTGTGTGAGAGCATGAAATAAAGGATTAAGAAGTTGGTCTGCCGATGAATGCAGAGTGAGTGTGGACAGTTGTGGTTGGAAAATTGCCCAAGGTTGTGAGGAGTGTGTGAGTTGAGGGTTGCACGGCGCCCTGAAGCATATGATTAGTGAATGTGTGCGGAATGAGTGGCTTGGTTGTTAGGAAACGTGAAGAGGACAAGGCACGATAAGAAAGACACATTGAGGATATATGGGCGTTTGGCCCCAAGGAGATACACAATTCGTATAGGTAACGTCACTATCATTACGTTCGAAGTGATCATATTGAGGGAAAGGGAAAATATAATATGAAACGTGAGTGACGGAAGAGAATTAGTAAGATATCCGACTGCGTGGTCATTTACTCGAGAAGTAATTTGGATTGAGGTTGGCCAGATAAGGGTTTGGTCAAGTCATCCAGAATTAAATGGGCCTATGGGTAGACAGTTAGAGCAGCCCTGCGAGATGTTCTGGTTTAATGATACGTATGCAAAAAAAGAAGAACGGAAGATATTTAGATTGTCTCCCGGTAGTTACATGTAAATGGGAAAAATTTCGCGAACAACACTCTTTGAGAAGAAGGATAGACTGCGATTATACAGGAATATAGTTTCACAGAGGTATAGAAGAAGTGGTAGCAACATTAGTCACTACATTCTCTTTAACTATACTAAGAGAAAGAAAGAACGTACTTTGGCGTATATCTACAGAAAAAGAGCTACAAAAGGTATAAGACAGCCTGGACAACGAAAGTGGAGGTTGTCTGGATTGAGGTGGGAGAAATTAGAATCTGGTCTAGCCATCCGAGTTTGGATACGCATATAGCTAGACAGCTAGAGCAACCACTGAAGATAATTTGGTTTGCTGATCCATATGGGCACAAGAACACTATTTGAAGTATTGCCTGAAAAACAAAGACTTTGTCTGCCAATTATTATAAACACATATTCCTTGAGATATAACATTACTGCTACCACGATCTCAGTAACAGTATTTAAAAAAGAAGAGGCTATTTGTCGTTATCCAGACACTGGCAGTCTGCACATACGATAGACAAACAGGTCACGTGGATTGAAGTAGCAGGTGGGTGAATTTGGTCCAGTAATCCAGAATTAGATATACCCATAATCAGACAAAGGCAGAGGCCAGGAGAGGAAGTGTGGTTTTGATTGACTTTGGGAAAATACATGATCAGACCATACACATATAGAAAGGTGTTGAAAAGTATGAGGCTCCAAGATAGAAGGGTTCAAAGAACGTATCAGACTTGGAGAGAAGATTTTTCGTTTACTCTGTTTATGACAAGAATATATAAGGAAGAGGTGTATGAACAACTGTATGAGGACACAGGCGAAGTGATAGCAAGGAGAGTGGTCACGGGTTTGCAAGACCAAGAGGTGATTTGGTTGTCGTGGCGGGGTAGGCGAGTATGGTCCAGTCACCCAAATCTATATTAACCCCTCACTAGGCAAATGCAGAGACCAAGAGAGTGTGTGTGGTTTTGAGAGGAGAAGACTGATGACAAGAGTGTAATATTGAGTCTGTACATTGTAAAGTGGTAAAAGTGAAATAAATGAAACTTAAGTTGTTCATTGTTGTTTGTGTAAATCATAGTATTAAGAGAACTCTAGGCTAGTGGTGGGGTTGTCAAGCTTGAATGAAAACACTTAGACAGATAAGGGGGCTCTAGGCAGTGGTCCCAGAAAAGAGAACATGCCAAGTTAGGTGGCAGACGTCCCGGGAGGGGAACTGGCCAAGTGAAGGGAGTCCCAAGAAGAAGGGAGTTTGGCAGAGTAGAGAACTAACATTCCAATCTAGAACACAGGGGTAAAAAGCAAAAATGGCGGGGACACAAGTTGAGCTCCTAGTGAAGAGGTTGCCCTTGTGTGGAGAAGAGATTAAGGCCATTTCTGAGGCCTTAGAGAAAAGGACTAGGAAAATGGCAACAAAGTGGCCGAAAGAAGGGACATTTGATATCTCGTTATGCGAAGAGATGGATACTATTATAAAAAATTATAAAAACAATGACATCACAGAAAAACCGAAGCAGAAGCGAGAGAAGGAGAGAGAGGTGATTAAACTACTTCTAGAAGAAGGTAAAGGTCAGTTGGCAAGCGTAGCCAAAGCCAGGAGTGTGCTAAAGAAAGACGAGGAAAAGACAGAGGAAAAGGTAAAATGGGCTGATAACCCCCCGCCATATAAATGGATACAGTGTCCCATGGTGACAGGGACGGTGAGAGTCGAAGGAGAGATTGAGATATATGAGGGAAAGAAGCCTGCGAAGACTTCTACTCCGATTAAAAATAAAGAGAAGGGAAAACCTGCACTAGATGTGGATTGTTATAAAGGGTGCATCGAGCTGTTGAAACCAATCCACATCTAGGAAAAGGGGAGCAGAGGCAGGCAGGAAAGGAGGTGGTAAATTTAGATTGGTTTCATCAGAATAAAGAAAAAGAGTTGAGAGAAAAAACTGCAAGGCTGCAGCAACTAAGGGATGAGGAGTGTCACCGCTATGAGAAGATGATCAGACAACTTAGTAATGAATTAGAAGAGGCGCGTGAGCAGAGAGATGAAGAAAGACAAAATATGACAGAATGGGCAAAGAAGCAACAGTTAAGAATAGATAAAGAAATGGAGGCAGAAGAAGAACGGGAATAGACGGCAAAAGGAATAGAGGTGGCCTCAAAAGGATATGGATTGCGAAGTCAAACACAAGCACAGGCCCTAGAAGATAAACTGCCCGCACAGATGCACCCAATCCTGATAAAAGGGGACAACCCACAATATTTGCCCTGGGCCATGCAGGACCTGAAAGGGTTGGTTGTTAAATTACCAAACCTTCATAATGGTGCTTGGAAATGGATAAGGATGTTGGAGGAACAGACCATGGGAAAACTGCTGGCGGTGGGGGACCTGAAGGCCTTGATGGCCAGAGTGGTGGGGACGACCAAAATGGAGGCGGTGCTGAGAGATGGCGGTCTGGCACAAATGATAGGGACTGTCATGGGGGATGGACTGTCCTTTGACCCGTTCCGACAACAACTGCGGAGGGCCTTAAGGGAAGAATACCCGGCTGTAATAGACTCTGATGTGTTGAAAGGAACACCACTGGGGGAGGCTGAAAATCCAGCTGTATATTTGCAGAAGCAGCTGGAAAGGTGGAGGCTGGAAACTGAGAAAGACCCAGAGACTGATGACCTAGTGTCCTTCATGTTCAGGAAGGCACTGGTGGAAGCACTGCCCATGCCAGTACGGACTAGGTTGGAAGACGAAGTGGCACTGATGAAATCTAAACCACACAAGGAATTCAGAGACGATTTCATCCACGCTGTGGAACGGTACAGAAAAAGTGAAAAAAGATGGCTGATCAGGGGAAAGAAATCCAGAGAAAGCTCACCCAACTGCAACTGGATGAACTGACAAAAAAGACTGAAGCCCCGGTGACCACTGTAACGGGCACCGAGGAAAGCACCATGGCGCCCATCCTCCAGGGAGGTCAACAACCACCATAACAGCCGCAGGCCCCACGGTCACCCACCACACCAGTAGTGAATGTGTTTACCCAGCCCCCAGGGCAGGGTAGGGGACGAGGAAATGGGCCAAGAAATCAGTATAGAGGGCCAAGGGGCCCAGTAGGTGTGTGCTGGGGATGTAACCAGGCAGGGCACACCAGAGGAAGCTGTCCCACAAACCCATGGCCTGATAGGACTGGGCCAAACCAAGGTTCAAATAATTGGTACAGAGCATGGCAGCAGCCACAGTCTTAACCCCCTCAGGTTCCTGTGAACCCTTGGGCAGGACCAAATCAGAGATATTGAGGGTGCCCAGAGAATCCTGAAGGGGAGGGTCAGTTTCCAGCAATAACAGTGCAAACTGATAAAGAACCAATGCTGCAGGTTCAAGTAAACAATAGAGGCACACCAATGATGGTAGATACTGGAGCCACTTACTCTTGTGTAAGTCCAAATTATGCCTCACACCTCCCTATGTCAGGAAAATATGCTAAGACAGTAAGATTCTCGGGACAAACGCAGCTGATACCCATCACTGCTCCAGTACATCTAGCCACGAGCGGAAGCTCAGCTAAACTTCCTATATTAGTTTCAGCACACACCCCAATGAACTTATTGGGAAGAGATGCATTGTGTCAATTAGGATTGCAGATTCAATGCACACCAGATGGGATAATTATAGAGGAAACTGGGATCAAAAGGCAGATGATGATGCAACAAGCATCTTTAGCAAATGTCTACTGGATAGGAGACATAAAGGAAGGAGTCAGAAAAGTTACTTCCAAATGGGGGAATTATATTGAAGCACAGATGCCAGAGGCTAGAAGGCCCTCGATGGATTACCTTTGTACATTAAGATATGACCCATACCAAGACATATTTCTGGAACAGTTGTGGTTGATAAATGTAAATGGGAAACCGACTCCCATTATGTCACAATATTTGGTGATAGGGAAACAAGGGGCAGCTATGAAAGTATGTGACACACAGGGATCAGAACTGACCAAGCCAAGTGGTTGGATGTGCCTGGGTGCCAGACCCACATGTCACTCTATTGGTAAATAAGGGTTTTAAAGCAAAGGATCTGGGTCCAATGATGAGACGAGCAAAGCAAGTACAGTGGGAAAAAACTGATAACCCTCTCATCCTTTGCTCTTCTGAAAAAGATTTAATCAAGGTTCTCTGTTTTGCAGAAATGATTGGAGAACCGCAGGAAGTGGAGATCACTATAGGCCACCAAGTACAGATAAGGGAAGCTATTGATAAACAAGAGATGTTAAGGAAAGAAATGGAACAGGTAATTTCAGAGCAGGTATGGTCACAACATGACACAGATGTTGGACTGGTTAAATCAGCAAACCCAGTATATATCCGGGTGAAGCCCGGATCTAAGCCTGTGTGTATTACATGAAGTCTTACATGAAGCCAGAAGCAGAAGCAGGCATTAAGCCAACCATTGAAGGCCTGGCGGAGGCCGATGTGTTGGAAGAAACGGTTAGTGACTGTCATACCCCACTGTTCCTCGTCCTGAAAGCAGATAAAAAAGAAATGGAGGCTGGTCCACGATTTACGACCAATTAATGAGATTGTGCAGGATTGTCTAGCAGAGGTTCCAAACCCACACACGTTGCTGACAAACATCCCAGTCAACACCAAGTACTTTACAGTGATAGATTTGTGTGGCGCCTTTTCAGTGTTCCCTTAGCGGAGGAGTGTAGACACCTGTTTGCCTTTACTTATGGTGGGAAGCAATATAGATACACACGCTTACCCCAGGGTTTAAAAACATTCCCCGCACATCTTCAACCAGGTGTTGAAGGCAGATTTGGAGGAACTTGTATTAGAGGGAACATTGATCCAGTATGTAGACGACTTGCTGATATGTGCTCCCACGTTTGAGCAATGCCATGCAGACTCCATAAAAGTATTGCAGCAATTGGCTGAGGGAGGACACAAGGTGTCCAAGAAAAAGTTGCAGTACTGCCAAACAGAAGTTGAATATCTGGGTAGGACTGTAGCTCACCAATCGAAAACCATAAGCCAGGCTCAACTAGAAGGGGTGAGCAAGGCCCCGCTGCCTCAAACGGTAGGGGAAATGATGACCTTCCTGGGGATGACAGGGTTCAGCTCAGACTGGATAGAAGACTACGCAGTTAAGGTGGCACCCCTATGGGAACTGATGAAAAATGCTGGACAGCAGAAGTTGGGCGCCAAGTTGAATTGGAACAGTGATGCTTTGACAGCTTTTGAGACAATAAAACAGGATATGCAGTCTGCATCTGCTCTGGGAACACCAGACTATACCAAGCCATTTTTGTTGTATGTTGCTAATAGAGACAGGGGATATGCGACAGCAGTTTTGATGCAGGACACCTGTAGTGGCAGGAAGAAACAACCCATTGCGTATTATAGCACTAAATTAGATTCAGTGGCACAGGGATATCCACCCTGCTATCAGGGATTGGCAGCAGTCCAGTATGCATATGATAAGGCTTCAACTATCACCATGGGATACCCAGTGATCATTCACACCCACCACAAGGTGGCAGAAATGATAGAGCAAGGGAAATTCGTTGTAACAAACTCAAGGTTGTTAGACTATTTGCCTCTATTGACATATCCAGACATAATTATCAAATGATGTACAACCCAGCAGAAAGAGTTCCCCTTGGTTATGAGGGAAAACCTCATGATTGTGTAGCAGAGTCCTTGACGTTTACTAGGCTAAGGCCTGACCTTCTCTCAACCCCAATTTTGGGAGCCGAAGAAGAATTGTTTGTGGATGGATCCTGTTATAAGGACTATGAGGGAAATCATGCAGGATTCGCAATGGTCAGAAGAGACAGTAAGGGCCAATTTCAGACCATAGTTAGTCAGACATGTTCACAGCCGTGTTCCGTTCAGTTAGCAGAACTAAAAGCTTTGGCAGCCGCCTGTAAGGAAGGACGAGATAAGGTGGTGAACATCTATACTGATTCAGCCTATGCGCATGGTGTCTGTGCCCATTTATTTGGAGCTGTGTGGAAGCAAAGAGGTTTTAGGAAAACAGATGGAACACCCATCCAGCATCATGATCATATTCAGGTCTTAATGATATCTCTTTTGCTTCCTCTAAAAGTAGCCATCATTAAGTATCAGGCACACAAGAAGGGAAATGACTATATCATTCAGGGGAACAACGCAGCAGACGAGGCAGCAAAGTTAGCATCAAAGTGTCATAGTGCGATAATGGCACCAGCCATATTGGTAGAGGCAGCCCCTGGAATGGATGATATTGTCAGGATGCAAGAGAGAGCCAGTGTCTATGAACGTGGTTTAAGCGAGGAGCAACCAGAGATGATGTAGGTCTCTGGAGAGCTCATACAGGACACTTAGTGGCGCCAGCCACTCTATTACGAATCCTGATCACGAATGCGCATGGTTTTGACCATGGTGCCTGAGGCGAAGTTATGAGGAAGATTAAGGAACAGGGTTTTTGGTCACCATACATGCAGGTGACGGTAGATGCAGCCCTAGTGGAATGTGAAGTATGTGCACAAAACAATGTCAGAAAAGGAATAACAACACCATTGGGCCACATCCCAACACCAGAAGGGCCGTTCAGGCATTTAGTGATAGACTATGTGGATATGCTAAGAACAGTGAATGGAAAGCGGTATATGCTTGTGGTGATCGACAGATTTAGCAGATAGGTGGAGGCTATACCCTCAAAAGACCAAGGAGCAGGAACGGTGATAAAGTTTCTAACTAGAGAAGTAATGCCAAGATTTGGCATCCCGACAGAGATCAGCTCAGACAATGGGTCTGCCTTCATTGAGAGAACATTGAGACAGTTGGTTCAGCAACTCAGAATCAAGCAGAGGTTAGGATGTGTTTATCATCCCCGGTCCCAAGTGATGGTAGAGAGAGTAAATGGGAATTAAAAGCAAAGATCAACAAGATTTGTGCCAGAGCAAGGTTAAATTGGGTTGATGCTTTGCCACTGGCACTAATGAGTTACCGCATGCAGGCTAACAGAATAACTCATCTAACACCGCAGGAGATGCTTACGGGTCGGCCCATGCCAGTACCGGTGCTTAGGGATCCTTATGAGGGGCCTCCGTTGGAACAATTAGAACAGGAACTCAGAGAATATGTGAGATAACTAACTGCTATACATGAAGTTATCTATCGACAGGAAAGCGCACGAGTACCAGAGCCAGAGGACTACCAGCCATGGGCAGTGGAGCCTGGTGATCAAGTCTACATAAGGGTCTTTAGGAGGAGGTGGAACGAGCCGAGACGAGAAGGACCATACCCGGTAGTTCAAGCTACGCCAACAGCGATATGAGTAGAGGGCAGCAACACTTGGTACCACCTCAACCACTGCACCAAGGTTCCACAAGGAGCAGGTCAGAGGCCACAGGGAGAAGAAGGAGAAGAGGAAGGTGACGATGCAGACGACTCAAGTGGACCTGAACCAGCGGAAGCTGAAGGAGACCTGGGACGTCCTGCTTTACCCGCTGGGACACCATCGCCTGTTGGATCAGAATCGCCGGGAGAGGGCCCGTCAGGCATGGGCATGGAGCATGATGGTGGTCTGTCTGCTGTTGCTCAGCTGCACGCTATGGCCGATGCTATTAGCCCAAGGAGAAATGTGGAGGAAGATGATGGGGAAACTCCCCGCGCCCTGGAACCCGCCAGCTCACGAAGCCCCGGGGAGGCACCTGCAGAAAGTGCACAAGGAGAACCAGGCACCCCTATTCCTGAACAAGAATTCGCTATCATCCCCCTTGCAGACCTGGACTGGGAGTAATGTGACTGAACTCCTCCCTGACATAAATGACTCAGACATTGACTTGGACAGTAGGAACAAGGTATGCACAGCAGCACTATTAGCAGGAATAATGCCCTATTATTCTTTGAGGAAAGAGCTCCCTCAGCAACAGTAAGAGAAAGAAGCACAGTGGAAAGTGAAGGAGAAACATGGGGACAATTATGGGATAGAGACATAAACAGCAATGAACTGGACACTTACATTCCGTGGGACTAAGAGAGAGACACATGGCACAGGCTCGGTTCTGGGCCCATTATTGTTCTCACTATATATGCTGCCTCTGGGTGATGTAATCCGGAATCACAATGTCAATTTTCACTGT